>LFYR01001681.1:6018-28991 GCA_001185155.1 Zostera marina | reverse complement strand
AAAATAGACAAAGGGACTAAGGCAACTGGATGCACCAACTGCCGTCACTATTGTTAATAGCGGGTGAGTGTTTTCATTATAATTCATTATATTATATTATATTATTTAATTTGATTGTTTTTTATAGGACTTTTACAAACAATGTAAGAAGTCAAATAGGAATATTAGTAATAGGTAATATAACGTCATCTTTAACTAAATGGACTTCTTGGAAAGAAGAGGAAAAGGAAAATCTTTTCGTCAAATTTCTGGTATGACTTATTTATTTATTTGTCATTTTTTCCATATGTCATTTTTTTCCATATGTAATTTTTTTGTCTTTATGTAGTGCTATTTCTCATTTGAGGACATTCAATTGGCTCGTGAATGTTTTGATAATTATGTACAACTAAATTATACATGTTGGTTGTATAAAGCGAGACAAGAGGCAAAGAAATTGGCCAAAGTTGACAAACTAACCATATCTTGCGCTAGATTTTCACCGATATACATTTCTATGGAAGTATGAAGTGAAATGATAGAAATTTGGTTAAAAGAAGAATATTAATTTATTTAATAATAATATTATAGTACTAATACTTTGCCTATTTATGATATTTTGATTATAGTATTAATATTATAGATTATAATAATATTTTGACTAATACTTTGCCTATAATATTAATTTATTTAGTTTACTAATACTTTGCCTATTTAATTTATTTAATCTACTGTACCTGAATTTTATTTCTTGTTGAGTATTATTCTCTCCCTCCATTTGCGTATTATTCTTTTCCTCCATTTGCGTATTAATGTCCTCCTCCATTCTGGTATACTTGATAACCGTAGATTAATGGTGCTAATAATGGTGCTAATATATATCAATCGGTAATAATGGTGCTATTCCTCCACTTTCACCAACTGCATGACCATGACTTAGTGGCTGACTTCCACTTCCACTTTAACCAATCTTGCTTTTTCACACCATTGTCCGAGTAGTCGACCAACTGCAGTGGTCGACTATTCTGACGACCATGATATGGTCGACTATTCGGATGACCATGACACGGTCGAACATGACCGATCGCGTTTTTAATTCTGCACCTCTCGATTTGGCAGAATGGGTTTCTAGTCATATTCAAGTGACGGTGATGTCACTTGAATGGGTTTGAAGAGGAAGAAAGGATGGAGTATTCCTCCGGAACGCTTTAGAATTAACTCACGCCTACCGTCAATCTGACTCCGAGCTTATCGATTTTTTGGAAGGAATTAGATACGGTCAAGTTGATCGTGACAACAAGAATTTCCAAAAGTTTCTACTTGGCACCACATCTGATAATGCAAGCAGTGACGAAGATGACATCGAAACCCGACTGTTTCCAAGAACTGATGACGTCAGAAGAGTTAATCATGAACGTTTGAACAGTTTAGGGAAGAAAGTAGTGGGGTTTAATGTTGTTGATAAAAGTTCATTGCCATGATTGAATAAACTTAAATATCTGATTGTTCAGGATGAACTGGAAATCTGCGAAGGCTCTCGAGTATTAATGCTTATTAAGAACACCGATCAAGCAGTTGGACTAGTTAATAGTGCAACTGGAGTAGTTACAGGATTCAAAGGAGGTTCGTTGTTGTCATCTGAAAACAACCGAAATGGTATAGTGCCCATAATTCGATGACTCAGGACTGGAAGTGCCCTTGGAAGCTGAAAAATGGGACATCATGGAAGGTTATGAAATTAAAGCATTTCGCCGCCAAGTTCCTCTTATATTAGCCTGGGCACTGAGTGTTCACAAATGTCAAGGAATGACTCTAGATCGTCTTACTACCGACCTGACTCGTGCATTTGGATCTGGAATGGTTTACGTAGCCTTGTCTCGAGTTACCACAATTCATGGACTACGTGTGTCTGGATTTAGTCCAGAAAAAATAAAAGCACATCCAAAGGTTTTGAGTTTCTATTGTAAGCTTATTTCCAGATTTTCCACTTCTTGTTAGTCTTAAAAAACTTTTCATTTCTGTGGTGAGTGACCAAATCTTATTTTTATTTTCATTTCTAAATTTCGGTTTATTTCGTTACCATTAATTTATCTATTGTGCGGCTTATTTATACGTGTAATTCTCGTTCTTACTAATTAAATTCTAATCATTTAATTATAAATAACGATTTAGTTTTCCTAATTTTATAATTAATATTTAAAATTCTGTGATATTGATATTACCATCGTATTTAAAATCCCTGATTATTTGTATACCTGATGCACCTGTATCACCTAATAAACTTGATTAATGCACCTAACATACCTAATCCACCACCATCACACTTAATACCGTGAGATTTTTTATAACTACGAACTTAATACACCTGTTCTTAACAAAATACGCCACAGAATCTGTCAACAAAATATGCATATTGAATATGCTCAGCCTTTTACTTCAAACCTAGCGTATTGAAGATGCTCCGGTCACTACGTCCAGCCGAGCAATCGTAAATAATATTTTCAGGGTTACGTGCAGGTCTCCAAACCACGACCTCGCTATGTTCCGTTCTGGTCTCCAAAGTCAACAGTACGCTAGGTAATAAAATGGACACGGCGAGGAAGATCAGTTGAACACCAGCTCCCCACTGCTGCGAAAGATTTAATAGCAGCTGGGAACTTAACCAACTGCCTGCTGCGAAAGACGTAACGAAGATCGAAAATGATTTATTAGAAGAATGGACACCAAGATTTTAATCTAATAATGATCTTTAAGATGGAAACCGTGTTCTAACATTGAAACCAAGATTGAACCGAAGAATGATCTGTTACCAAGATTCAACCCAAGACTGATCTGTAAGATCTTTAACGAATATATTAAGGCATACTGATCTGTTGGAACTGTAACGAAGATGTAAACGAAGATTGACATGCAGCTCTCATGCTTTTTGGATTCAAGACAGTAGGAGAACATTTCTGTCTGGAGGTTTCATATAGTTATACGGAAAAAATTCCAAAGATCCAAAGAAGACGGTTACATAGTAAAAATACTGATAAGTTAGATGCTCAGAAAGCAGATCAAAAAAAAAGAAAAGATTTAATTTGCTTAGTAACCATAGATCTGCCGACTTGTAGTTAAGCAAAGATACATGTTGATGATAGTTGTTCAATACAATATTAAACTGAAAACATAAGTTCCAAAACATCTTTTACTAAGAACTAATTATATAACAACTAGTAGAACTCCTAAAAAAACATATAAAAGTTCCAACAAACCAAACATTTAAAACATTAAAAATACTTGTAGTTAAGCAAATGCCAAAACAGATTTAACGACGTCTGATTGTTCATGGACGTTCTTCTAAGGATCTCCCAGCTCCAAATCATCGAGCTAGTCAAAGTTTATCGGCTCCACGGGATCCGGGATGTTCAGCATGCTCATCGCGGCTGTGTACATAAATGTAATGAACAGATACCCACACTGTGGGCAAACCACCACATCATTATGTGGTGGTGGAGCTGCTTCTGGTACGTATTCAGGTACGTACCGGTTCACTGCGTTGTAGAGCTGGGGGTAGAGGTGGTGCTTGACGACGAGCCGGCTCGCGGAAAGGTTGTGGTTGACTTCCTGGTTGAGCAAGGGAGAGTTCTTCATAGTGTATCGGGAGAGTCCGTGGGTTAAGACCACGACTACTCGACGGTGGTGTGTAGTACTCGTCATTGTCTTCTCCGGTGAGGTCTATGACCTTCCTTTCACGCAGAATGCGCCGCTGCTGATGACGTACTCCGTCGCCGTTAGTTGAGCATCCACCCGTCTCTAGTTTTCAAACCATCGCCGTTAGTTTTCGTCGAAGAACTTTAGCCGATCAGATCGCGCTGGAGTTGAAGACAGTGAAGAGAAGAAAAATTGGAATGTGGGAAAACTTTGAACGATTAGGGTTTATATCAACGAATGGAGTTGATTTTTTGGATAAAGAATTGCACTCTCGGGTTCTATTATTACCCAACGTTTAAAAAGTTGCACCATGTTTTAAACTAAAATTGATATTAAACCGGTTTTACGCAATGTTTACTCATATAGACCATGACGACGTTTTAGTTTTTAATTAATGGAATAAGCGTGTCCCTGTACTTAATACTAGTTACTGTAATCGTTAAATTAATATCTTGGTACGTAACTCTAAATTTCAATATTTGATTTCAATACTAGTTACTGTCAGCCTGTACGTTCGAATTCCCTCTTTTTTTAATTCAAATTTTAACTATCCAAACAAATCGTAACTTTTTATACCATTAAATTTATTGTCAGATCAATCAATCCATTTTTTAACTTTAATTGACTGATTGACCTGAAACTGATGTTTTGTTTTTCAGTTTTTTCAACCTATCAACTACAGTAAAATGTTACATCTTCAGATTGACTACTGACAGCTTCCCAATCTACAGTGAAGAAAAATTAAATACAGTAAATTTTCATTTACTTTAAATTTAAATATGCCGGTAATTTTTTTCTTTTCACTCTTAATTTACTGTGAAAAAAGATAATGTCAGATTTTTTTTTGGCGGAGAGAACATTGTTTTTTTCAGCTTAAAATATTGTTTATTTCAAATCTGTTAAGCCGTCTATAAGTGCTAATCAATTTATTAATGATCCAATATTAATGGTGTTTAATGACTATTTATGACATGAGAAATAATATATTAACTATTTATGACCAATATATTAACTAATTATGACTAGAGTCTAGAGTTGTAAGTGAAAACACCTTTAACTTACAACTAACTCAAATAATCAAACATGAAATACTGTGCTTTTGGGTCTACGTCCTCCAACATCTTGCGTTCAACTGCAACCTATTTAGATAAGTAGACATTAAATCCTATTCAGATCTCGGACGAATCTCGGATCAATGACATTAATAAAAATAAATCTAATCACCTTTTTTCTTTGAATGCTTCCTTCCTGTCTTAGTAAGAACAGACTCTGGTCATGCTTGGATGATCTCTTCGAAAGCTTTATTAGTTAGTCTTCGCCGTTGTGTTTTGGCAAACACCTAAGTTTCCAATAAGTCTCGTAACCCTAACTCGTAAATAGAAAATAAGAAAATGCACAAAATTAGTGGGAAACGTGAAAATCCTATAATCCGAAAAGACTGTGTAGAATCCTATAACCCGAAAACCTCTGGTAGGATCCAATCATGACCCGAGTTTATGTCCTGGCTGATGCATCTCTCCCCCATGGAAAAAGCCATAAACCGAAATCTCAAATTCGCACCTGTTCTAACTGAACAGGAAGACGGATTGCAGAAATATATTTAAATTCGAAGAAGAAAAGTAGAAAGTACCAAGTAAAAAACCTACCTTAGTGATCCAAGATCTTCTGTAGTAGACTTTTTCGGGGATCAGAGGCATGTGACTGAGTAAAACAGATCTAGGTACTTCCGGCGACAAATGGATGACATCCTCGAATCCGTCATGTGAAATTGTTCTAGATACTGCGGAGGGTAGGAGAGGTAGTCAATCAGTTCTAATATGCAGTAGAAGACGATAAGCCAATCTTAAAGACCAAAAAACTCTTCCAGGTTACAGTGGTTTTAGCCAATTCACGTATTGGGCCTAATTTGTACAGCCCAACTGGGAAGTAGCTTATGTGAACCCTAACCCTAACCCGGGAGTATCCTAATTTGTACATAGGTTGAATCAAAGTCAAGCGAACTAGATGTAGGAGAATCAGAAAACACGTCAAAGTACCGAACCCAAACCCCCGTTGACGTCGACGAAGAGAAAGAAGAACAAGAAAAATACAACGACATACCCTACCCTGTCCACATGTCGAACGATGAACGACGAAAACAGAACGATGAACCCTAAGCACACGATGAACAAACAACCTAATCGAAAACTCAAACTAATCGAATGAAAGATCGTTCGGAATCTGAACCCGAAAATCTCAGCTAAATCTCAGCGAACCCAAAAACACGATGAACAGATAACCCAATCGAAAACACGATGAACAGACAACCGAATCAAAAACGCACAGTAATCGAATGGACGACAGAACACGAAATCACAGTTACAAGAGAAAAGAACGTTCGGAATCGGAACCCGAAAACACGATGAACGAACAACCCAATCAAGAACACGATGAACAGACAACCCGATCGAGAACTCAAACTAATCGAACAGACCCGAAATCGAACGATCGAACACGAAATCACAGCTGAAAAAGGAAAGAACGTTCAGAATCTGAACCCGAAAATCACAGGTAAATCTCAGCGAACCCAAAAATCGACAGAGTGAACAATGAACCTATGGTTAAACTTCTCTACCTATAAACCTAAATAGCCTCTATGCCTATGAATAGCCTTTCTACCTATATGTAACCTATAAACTCTATATATCTATAACCTATAAATTATACAAAACGTATAGAATTTTACACCACTAATGACGTTACCTAATTAAAAGTGAGAAAATGAACATCCAGCCGTCGATTCATGATCCGACGGCTGTCAAGCGAAGTTCGCACAGTGAGAGGTTCTTATGTAAATATAAATGTGTACATATATTTGATATAACCTCATCAAATTTTTTAACATTTTATATTTAAATCCAAAAATGAAGAAAGGACAACCGCACCTGAAGTCCTAATCAATATGAAATTTTCAATTGGTCATCTTTAAGTTATTATTAAAATAAAGTGGAATGAAGTATATATACACAAATATTTTGTGTATATATAAAAAACCTGTTTTCTGTCGATGGTGAAAGAGCTGGTAGATTCAAGGGCGGAATTCAGTGCTCGGAGATTGGATCTGATTTCGGAGTCTTCATCAGTGAGGAATTCAAACGATCATGAGATCCGGAATGGTTCGAATGACAATCTCATCGCGGTTGCAGTTTTGATTTTCACGTTGAGCTTCGCGGCAGGTTTCACCTTACCAGGAGGTTACATAAGCGATTCCAGTGATCCGAATAACGGAGCGGCCGTGCTGACCGATCTGATGATCTTCAAAATGTTCTTAGTTTCGAACACAATGGCACTGGTTTTATCACTCGTTGAAACATACTGTCTGATCCAAGACGGATTCGTTGAGAAATACGAAAATGTCCTGAACGTCAAACTTTTGTTGAGATTCTTCATCACGATGATAATGATTGCATTTGGGACGGGAACATATGCCGTCATCTCGCCGGATTCCAAATGGCTTGCGATCAACGTGCTATGCATGTCCATCATAGTTCTGTTTATGCTAATACATGCAATGTTGTTCACAAAGGATTCCAAATGGCCTGCAATCGCGAGTTCCGCGGCGCTCGCAATTGCAGTCCACGGATTGCAGTCCCGCGGAACTCGCGATTGCAGTTCCAACGGTCACCCGGCATCCGTGGAACACCCGCTGAGTGATCGCGATTGCACTTCCGAGCGAACTGCAATCACTCTGCGGAACTCGCAATTGCAGTTCCGACGGACCTGCAATCGCGAGTTCCGCAGCGCACGCAATTGCAGTCCCGCGGATTGCAGTTCTGTCGGAGTGATTGCAGTTCTGTGAAGCTCGCAATTGCAGTTTCGGCATCTATGAATGGACGGTCACCATCTAGCAAACGAACGGCAGGATTTCGTGTTGCAAGTGGTGTTTCACCAAACAGGTACCGTTCATGATGTTTTTCCTCTATATATATATAAAGTTAAAAGAAATATATTCCCTGTGGGACTATAATTGTTGGAGTAACAAAATTAAGTGACCATTTTTTATTTTAATCAGGCGACTAACCACGTTGGTCGCTCTATTTTTTATTTATTAATTATTAATATTTTTTTTAAAATTATTCAAGCGACCAACCTGATTAGTCTCAATGTTTTTTAATTTTAAATTAGGCGACCAATCTGGTTGGTCGCATTGTGTTTTATTTTATTTTTATATATTTTTTAATTCAGGCGACCAATTCTATTTGGTCGTCGAATTGCAATTATTTTTAAAAATTACGAAATAATTAAGAAACCAACCAGTTGGTCGTCTTTTTTATTTCATTTTTAATATAGCGATAAACTTAGTTGGTCGCTTTGTTTTTAAATTTTTTTAAATTTTTAAAGAGGCAACCAATCTGGTTGGTCACATTGTTTTGATTTTATTTTTATATATTTTTGGTTGGTCGTGAATTGCAATTTTTTAAAAAAATTTATGAAATATTTAAGCGACCAACTTGGTCGCCATATTTTTCAAATTTTTATTTTTTAATTTTCGCGACCAACCTACAATTTTTTTTAAAACATACGAAATATTTAAGCGACCAACTGGTTGGTCACCATATTTTTAAATTTAAATTTTTTTAATCAGGTGACCAATTTAGTTGGTCGCATTGTTTTATTTATTTATTCATATATATTTTTTTAATTTAGGCGACCAATAAGTTTGGTCGCCAAATTGGAAGAAATTTTTAAATTTTTTTGAAATATTTAAGGGAGTCGTCTTTTATTTTTTAAATTTATGTTGGTAGTAAAATTGATTTAAAAAAAAATAATTAACGAAATATGTAAGCGACCAACTCGCATTTTATTTTTTTTAATAAAAAAGAGTTAGGCGACCAAACTGTTGGTCGCTTTCATCTTAAAATTGGCGACCAAATTTGGAGATGGTCGCAAAAATTGTCGGTTTATATTATAGGCGACCTTCAAAAGTGGTCTCAAAAAATCAAAAAAAGCCTCCTTTCTTATAGTGTTCGGTTTAGTGTTTATCTTTAAAAACATGATACGACACGATTACATGAAACGTAAATTGACAGATATGAATATTATATAACACGATAACACGAAAATATAACATATTATTATTAATTAACTATGTTTATCGTTTATAGTCTATGTTGATGATATAATATAAAGTATTATAACTATAAAGTAATAAGGATAAAATAATAGGTGTAAAATAATAACAATGGGGTAAAATTAGGGGTGAGAACGGGGCGGGTCGCGGGCGCAGGTCAGGTACCCTACTGATAAAGCACTGAATCTGCTACCAGGGCTCGTAGTGGTGCGAGGTGATGCCGGAGGCTCTGGAGTGCACGACGCGCGCTCTACGTCAAATACCTGCAAGTAGAGAATAGGCGATTCTAGTGAAAATCGGCGATTCTCTTAGTGATGCTCTGGTGAGAGTGGAACTTGTGTTGTGCCTTTCAGTGTCCCCTTGGGACCCTTTTTATAGGAGGACATCGCGCCTATTGCCATATATGAGAGCATTTATGGCGTTGGCTGGCGGCGAGTAACGGTCGTATATCGGCAATTCAGGTATAGAAATCGCCTATTTAGGGCAAACTCGTCGAGTTTCCAGGGGCGAGATGTGCAGTCTACCATACTGCCGATCTGGGCCCTAACTCGGCGACTAAGTCGAGTTAACTTCATGGATAACATTGAAAGAAGAGTTAGCAACCTTGAAAAAGCAAGGGGTCATAGAACCATCACCCGCAATAGAGCGTGTGAATCAGCTTCTCACAATTCTCCAACTATGGAGAAAAAGAAAGGTCCAGAGCCAGAAAAATCAAGAGCTGGACCCAGTAAGAGTCGCACTGATAGGACTCTTACAACACGATTCGTAGAGGACCTCCGTCGGAAGCTGGCTGACACTCTAGTCATCAGCAATCCGATCGAGTTCTTAAGAGTCAACAATGACTCCTCGAACAGATACACTAGCAATGCGGCTAATTCCTTCAGAAAGGATTGGAAGCCTAAACATGATAACAAGGTGTATCAAACATCCGTCAAACAATCGCCAAGGGGTCCACCTCAACCTTGGAGGAATCATACCCCACTAACAATCAGCAAAGGCGAGCTATTTGAAAAACTGAGGAACAGAGCGGATCTACCCGCTCCTCGCTCTATGGACCCTGCAACCAAGGATCGCCGCCAGAAAAGTGGAAAATTCTGTGAATTCCACAAGGACCACGGCCATCTGACAAACTATTGCAGGGAATTCTCGCTTTATGACGAGCAATTAATTTCGAACGGCGAACTTGACAGCCTGGTCAAAGGATCCCGGGATCGAAACAATTGCAAGTCTGACGTGAATGGGAAGCGCCCACGCTCTCCTTCACCAGACAGTGACAATAGCGAGGACCACCCACGGAAAACCATCCATATGCTATCTGGTGGTAGACCAACAGAAAGGCTAGCATAACTAAGAGGAATAGGAATAAGTTGTCATCCAAAAGTCCTTGCATCTGGCACACGGACAACGTACAGCAACATCGCGCTTAGTATTAAGCGCGCTAGAGCCTCTTAGTCTATGTGTTAGTTTAAAAATTACAAATCTTACTGTTGTAATTTACATCTTTTAATAAAATTTAGATTTATCATCTACCTACGACTCTAGCTAGCACCCCACCTTATGAATCTATTTTGTCGCTATTGCCTTAATAGATCAAAATTATCTTTAAACACATTATGATCACTTCAGCCCAGATATGGGTCCAAAAATTTGCTCTGTCATCATGGCCAGAGTTCAACCACGCAATAGGGTCTAAAAGCAGAGTCCTAGGTAGTTGATAGGTACAAGTGAACCCAACCACAAGAGGTTCTAAGTACCCACCACAAATCAAAATCTATCATGTCGCTACGGCCTTAATAGATTAGTAATCGTTTTTAAATTTTCACCCCATCTCATTGTTACATCTTTGGTATGGGACAAAAAGTTGCCCCGTCACCTCGGCTGGAGCAAAACTACAACTCTAGAGTCTTAGGATTGATAGTTATCTTTCGACATATTTGTTATCTTTCGAATTTGTTAATCGATATTGCGACTTACTATTAGTTATAAAGTTTAGTTTATTTTCGCGAATTTAACCGTAGACTGAGCTACGATTCGTACGACCAAGTCTGCGCCCAAAGTGGCTAGCGATAGGGTTAGTCTAATTTACGTCCAGAGCAGCTAAATTACGACTCGCGAATCTAGTTTCGGGTTTTAGTTACAATTCAAAAGAATAAAGTAAATGAACAATTGAATAGAAAAGCAAAAGCGATTAATTTCATTAAAAAATTTCAGATTTACAAAAAGATAACGAGTACAAAAAGGTTACAAAATAAAAGGACTTAGAAAATCTATTCTCGCGCGGCTTCGTCCTTCATCTTGTCGAGAGCTTCCTTATTTTTCTCGAGCTCTTCAGGATGTTGCTCTACCCACGCCATTATGTTCGTGATGTAGTCGGGGGGTAGAGCAGGATACATGGAAGGACCAAAGAATATGAGCTCTTGAAGCTGGTCGGATTGGTAACGTACATCCAAATCCAACCCAGCAGCCCTGTCAGTAAGTGCGGTATTATCATCCTTCAGAGTCAGAACCTCTTCTTCCGCACTTGCAAGCTCGCTTTTCAGCTCAGTAGTTTCGCTTTGGCTCTGAGCAGCTTGCTTCTTCAACTCAGCTATCGTAGCCTCAAGCGAGGCGACGTGCCCTTTCTCATTAGCTAGTTGGCTCTTTAGATCTTCAATGTCTTTAGTGCGGTCAGAACTAGCAGCTTTCAGATCTTTGCGAAGCGCCAAGATCTTCGTGACATACTCATCTATTTCTTTCTGCTTGGACTCAATGGTCTTGTCCTTTTTCGGCAGAATATTGTCACGGAGGTTCTCCATCCTGGACCTCACATTCTTCAGCTTATCGAGAGCCTTCTCGCTCTCTTTGAACTTCGCGTCGAGTTGGTTATATTTTTCTTGTATCTTCTCGACGTCATGGATAGAGTCTCCATGATAACAAGCATGTGCCATATAACACGCGGCATTCATATGCTTCAGTAGTTCACTCCTGCACCAAGTCCCAGGATGACCCAAGAGGAGTGACATCGCTTCCCTTCGAGTTTCGGCATCAGCGATAAAGTCGGGAAGTGTCACTCTGGCAGAAGTGTAAGACACATAGCCCCTGGGAGGTGGTGGTGCAGAGCGAGAGCTCGACCCATGCTCAAAGGTCCGACGAGGCTCGCTGCGAGAGGTCTTCTTCTTTCGCAATCTGATCAGCTTGCCCTCGCGGAACCTCTTGCGCATATAGAGAGGTGCAGCGTCGTGGTATAGAATTGATCGTTTTTACCCACCTTCCAGCTCTTTCTCAGTGGGTGGCTCACGAGCTTCCTCAATATCATCAAATGTAAAGTCTTCCCTTTGGCAAAGGACAAAGGGAACACCGCGTGGCACAGAATATGCTGTCAGAGTACGCGCTATTCGATCCGAGGCCTCTATGTCCCTCGTACTTAGCTCGATCGAGGCGTTCATATGCACTCGATTAGGGTCATTCCACATTTCCTGACTCCCGGGAAGAAATTCAGAAGTTATAAAAATGAATTCCCGTCTCCAGTTGCATCCGAAGTTCGTCAGGAGCTCGTCGACGATGTTTTTGTCGAAATGACGTCGCGTGAATCCAAAGCGACCGGATGCAGATTTCTCTCTAGTGAGTTTGTAGAAGTACAAGAACAAGCTCGCCGTCGCAGCAACATTCAACCCCCAGCAGATATTCATAAAACCCCGCAGGATCACAAAGAATCCAGCCGGGATCTGCGACAGGGACACTTCAAATCTCAGAAGCACTTCACTTATAATCTCCGGAATCGGCAGCTCGGAGAAGTGCTTGAAATAGACCCTTGGGATGGCCTGGAATCCCGGGGGTGGCAGATTTATTGGCTGGTATCGCGACATCTAGAATCGCAGATGACCAGAAATTTGAATCCCCGACAACAGTAATCGAGCGTCGCTCGCATTCAGATTGGAGGGGGGATTCACTCCATCAGACCCATCCAAGGTTGCATGAGTCATAACTTGTTCATATTCGCCGTCCCCAGAACGGCCGACAGGAAGCAACCTTGGAACGCCATTCGCGGCGATTTCACAGTGAGCGAACCTAGAGGGGTTCAAAGCTCCAACGTACGTGTTCAAGTCGAGGTCCGGGTCTCGACTAGCATTCAGATCCACGGGAGGTGGCGGAGTTCTTTCAGAGCGCCGGCCCGCTCTACGTCGTGGATTAGGTGCACCACGGTCCACAGTCAAGGTATCCTCGAAGTTTATATTCAATGGAGGAGGGACCCCTTCGTTCTCTTCGGGCACGCGTACTTTGCCCTTACCAGTGGTGTGCCTTCTTTTTCTCTTCAGAGAAGGACCTTGGTTTGGATTCAGTCCCGACACGATTCGGCCTTCCGCGCTCACGACCAATGGTGCGGTGCGCGGAAGAATCATCAATGCACATGGGAGTCGCCGACTCCAGCACACGAGTCGCCGATTCAGTGACAGGAATCGGCGAGGCATGGCCAGCAGTCGCCGACCCAATGGCAGCTGAGCCCTGCCCCCTTCGCTTGAAGGCTTTCCCTTTAACAGGGCCTGCATGAGTCGCCGACTCCACGGTGGGAGTCGCCGACACAGAGGCCACGGGAATTTCCCCCAGCTCAAGAGGCGCCCGTACGACTACAAGGGCCCTGCACGGAGTCGCCAATTCCACAAGGGGAGTCGGCGACACTGGCGGGGCGCCCAGTAGTTCGTGCACGGTGGCACTCAACTCCATTCCATGAGGTGGCACGACCGGAATCGCCGACTCAACCTCTCTGTCAGGAGAGGGAATCGGCGATTCAACGGTGTTCAACACCTCATCAAGGTTATCAACGATCAGATCAGCTATGAAAGCTGACGTTTCATTTTCTTTCAAAGAAGACAAAGGGGAATCGGGGGTAGACAAAGGTTATCCACGATTAGAAGTTTTAGAACTATAGAATCGGCGATTCAAAGGTCTGGAGGTTTGGGCGATCAAGAGAGGCAAAAGAGTGTTGTGAGGGTTTAGGGAAAACCTCTCCACTATTTATAGCCCCTGGGAAAATTGCAAAAACCCCCCAGAAAACCCAAAATTTACAAAATTTGAGATCAAGAATCGATCTCCAAATCCCCCGAATCACGCCAAGTCGCCGACTCCACAGGGCAGTCGCCGACTCCGGGCAAAAACTCACAGCACTGTGAGAAAAATTTCCTTATTTGGAGATTTTACAAATAATCCCCGTATATCTTCCCAATATCCCAAGGATCTCCCAAAAAGATCCGACGGTTACACTAGGAGTCGCCGACTCACAGAGGGAGTCGCCGACTCGCAGGGGTAAAAAAGAAATACCCCCTACAGTTACCCAAACCATAGGTATCGCCGACTGTAGGAGTATCACAAACTCTAGTCGCCGATTCTGGGTAAAATAACACTAAAACTGCCCCAAGTGCAAGTTTTCAGGGGGGAGTATCACAAACTCTCCCGACACTTCTGTCACTTCGACCAGAAGTTGTCAAATTTCAAGGGGGGGTATCACAAACTCTCCCGACACTTCTGTCGCTTCGGCCAGAAGTCATCATATTTCAGGAGGGAGTATCACAAGCTCTCTCCATCGTTAAGGTTTCGAATTTCAAGGCAACCTTTGAGTGTCGAATATCTCTGATTCGTCATTTACTCTATCTCTAGTAACCCGACACTAGTCTAGAGGTATAAATTGTCCATAAATTTAACCGTAGGCTGAGCTACGATTCGTACGACCAAGTCTACGCCCAGAGTGGCTAGCAATAGGGTTAGCAGAGTCTAATTTACGTCCAGAGTGGCTAAATTACGACTTGTGAATCTAGTTTCGGGCCTTAGTTACAATTTGAAGGGTAATTTATATGAAAGATTAGCAAAGGAAAAACAATAGATAGTTCACCGACAGTCACATACTTCGAAAAACACTCGTCGCAAATGTTTGTGTGTCACAAGGGCACAATTCGCGAGGGGGAGTGTCACAAGCTCTTCCGACACTTCTGTCTATAGGATGGAAGTCGTCACATTTCGAGGAGGAGTATCACAAGCTCTCCCGGCACTTCTGTCTATAGGATGGAAGTCGTCACATTTCGAGGGGGAGTATCACAAGCTCTCCCAACACTTCTGTCTATCTAGATAGAAGTCGTCACATTTCGAGGGGGAGTATCGCAAGCTCTCCCGGCACTTCTGTCTATTTAGATAGAAGTCGTCACATTTCGAGGGGGAGTATCACAAGCTCTCCCGGCACCTCTGTCTATAGGATGGAAGTCGTCACATTTCAGGGGGGAGTATCACAAGCTCTCCCGACACTTCTGTCACTCCGGCCAGAAGTCGTCAAAGAAATTGAGCACGGTAAAATCTGTCGCTTCGGCTAGATTTACCGAGGATAAATTTGAGCAAAGGAGGGACATCACGAAAGGTAGATCACACGGTAAGTTCAATAATAAATATATGCGTTTTCGAACTGATCTAGTTGTTTTGCAGGATGTTTTCTTTTTTGCAGGAAAGGTTCTAATAGTGAACCAGGTTCTAATAATGAACCAGACTCTGATAGTGAGTCAGCAGGTTCTGTATCCGAGGCGAGAATCGGATTCTGATAGTAGATCTGTAGCTTTGGTCAGAATCAGATGATAGTGAGTCAGCAGGTTCTGTATCCAGGGCGAGAATCGGATTCTGATAGTGGATCTGTAGCCTTGGACAGAATCAGGTTCTAATAGTGAACCAGACTCAGGTTCTGTATCCGAGGCGAGAATCGGATTCTGATAGTGGATCTGTAGCCTTGGTCAGAATCAGACTCTGATAGTGAGTCAGCAGGTTCTGTATCCGGGGCGAGAATCGGATTCTGATAGTGGATCTGTAGCCTTGGACAGAATCAGACTCTAATAGTGAGTCAGATTCTAATAGTGAATCAACAGGTTCTGTATCCGAGGCGAGAATCGGATTCTGATAGTGGATCTGTAGCCTTGGTCAGAATCAGACTCTAATAGTGAGTCGGCACTTCTGTCGCTTCGGCCGGAAGCTATCACATTTTTTGACCATGATAGATCTGTCGCTTCGGACAGATCAATCAAGGATTTATGGAGCATAAGGAGGAGCAGCATGAGAGGCAGCTCCGCACGGCAAGGTCAGTAAATCAATAAATATATCCTTTAAACTGATATAGTTGTTGAGGCTACACGGGTGTTTTGCCATGCTCTCTTCAGGGGGGAGTACTGGTGAGACATGCCTGAACACGTCAGTCACTCCCAGCAACGCCCTTCGACAAGAACTAGGGTTCCGTCACTTGCTGCCGGACCCCCGGAGAGTTCCACGAATACGGAAGGAGTGTCTACGTCAAGTACTCAAGGCAGCACCTGGGAGTCGCCGACTCCAGGGATGAATCGCTGACTCTAGGCCTCGTGGACAGTTCTGGTAGGCTTCCACTAGGCTCATGGGGAGTCGGCGATTGAACCTCTGGATCGGCGATTCCCACACCTGAATCGCCGACTCTCAGCCGTTACTTGAGCGGACCCTCGCCATTAAGGCATTCCTTAATAGGATACCTTAATGGGGTGGGTCCCACGCTAATGAATGGGGAAACGTCCCCCAAGACCCTATAAAAGGGGTCCTTGGGGGACCTCTTCCCTCAGGTCATTCACACTTGACACACCCCAACCAGAGCAAACTAAGGAGCCCGAATCGCCTACTCCCACGTGAGTCGCCGATTCCCCTCCTCTTCTGCAGGTACATTGACGTAGAGCGTGTGTCGTGGACTCCAAAGCCTCCGGCCCTCCTCGCAACTCCGCGAGCCTACTGGTAGCAGATTTCGTGCTTCATCAGCTGGCGCCGTCTGTGGGACTATCGAATCACGATATCCCGTCGTAATCGCGAAATTTTCTTCGCAAAGTTCAGCTCGATTCCCTTAGGGTGAGTAGCTGACTTTGTGTCAAGGAATCTCCGATTCACACAGGCAATCGCCGACTCCACCTAGTGAGTCGCCGATTGTGGGTTATTCTGCTAGCTAAGAGTGTTGTCCACGGCCAGACTCGAAGGAAAAACTACCTAAAGCAGTCACCGATTCCACTAGTGTCTGTCGCCGATTCCACCTTTGTGAATCGCCGACTCCCATAGTGAATCACCGACTCCACTTGGTTTTTTCTCGGGCCTCTGCTCAGCTCGAAAGTGAAGAAAACCTAAGGCCAGTCGCCGACTCCACCTGCTGAGTCGCCGACTCCACTGGGTTTCTTTTGAGTTAGTCCAATCAATACCTACGCTCCGGTTGGAATTCGCTTTTGTCATCCATGACATCTGAAAAGCGGGATTACCATCTGAGAAACGAGGGTAAATCCTCAGTGGTACCCGACGGGGCACAAATTGAGCATCCTCAACCAAACATACAAGTTGAGAGGTTCGAGGACGCCCAAACTGATCTGCCCCCTCGGACATCCATCTCTCATAACCTAGAAGCAAGGTTGGCTAACTTCATGGATAATATTGAAAGAAGAGTTAGCAACCTGGAAAAAGCAAGGAGTCAGACAACCATCACCCGCAAGAGAGCGCGTGAATCGACTTCTCGCAATTATCCAACTACGAGGAAAAAGAAAGGTCCAGAGCCAGAAAAATCAAGAGCTGGACCCAGTAAGAGTCGCACTAATAGGACTCATACAACACGACTCGTAGAGGACCTCCGTCGGAAGCTGGCTGACACTCTAGTCATCAGCAATCCGATCGAGTTCTTAGGAGTCAACAATGACTCCTCGAACAGATACACTAGCAATGTGGCTTGTTCCTTCAGAAGGGATTGGAAGCCCAAACATGATAACAAGTTGTATCAAACATCCGTCAAACGATCGCCAGGGGGTCCACCTCGGAGGAACTGGACCCCACTAGCGATCAGCAAAGGCGTGGTGTTTGAAAAACTGAGGAACAGAGCGGATCTGTCCGCTCCTCGCTCTATGGACCCTGCAACCAAGGATCGCCGCCAGGAAAGTGGAAAATTCTGTGAATTCCACAAGGACCACGGCCATCTGACAGATTGTTGCAGGGAATTCTCGCTTTATGTCGAGCAATTAATTTCGAACGGCGAGCTTGACAATCTGGTCAAAAGATCCCGGGATCGAAACAATTGCAAGTCTGACGTGAATGGGAAGCGCCCATGCTCTCCCTCACCAGACAGTGACAATGGCGAGGATCACCCACGGAAAACCATCCATATGCTACGCGGTGGTAGACCAACAGAGAGGCTAGCATAACTAAGAGGAATAGGAATAAGCTGTCACCCAAAAGTCCTGGCATCTGGCACATGGACAACGTACAGCAACATCGCGCTTAGTACCAAGCGCATTAGAGCCTCTTAGTCTATGTGTTAGTTTAAAAATTACAAATCTTGCTGTTGTAATTTGCATCTTTCCATAAAATTTAAATTTATCATCTACCTACGACTCTAGCTAGCACCCCACATTATAAATCTATTTTGTCGCTATCGCCTTGATAGATCAAAATTTCAGCCCAATCTGGCCCCTTCAGCCTAGATATGGGTCCAAAAAGTTGCTCGGTCATCACGGCTAGAGTTCAACCACGCGTTAGGGTCTAAAAGCAGAGTCCTAGGTAGTTGATAGGTACAAGTGAACCCAACCACAAGAGGTTCTAAGTACCCACCACAAATCAAAATCTATCATGTCGCTACGACCTCAATGGATTAGTAGTTGTTTTTAAACAATTTCACCCCATCTCATTGTTACATCTTTGATATGGGACCAAAAGTTGCTCCGTCTCCTCGACGGGAGCAAAACTACAACTCTAGAATCTTAGGGTTGATCGTATCTTTTGATTATCTTTTCGATATATTTGTTGTCTTTAAATTTATTAATCGTTATTGCGGCTTGCTATTCGTTGTGAAGTTTAATTTATTTTTGCGAATTTAGCCGTAGACTGAGCTACGATTCGTACGACCAAGTCTACGTCCAGAGTGGCTAGCGATAGGGTTAGTCTAATTTACATCCAGAGCGGCTAAATTACGACTCGCGAATCTAGTTTCGGGTCTTAGTTACAATTCAAAAGAATAAAGTAAATAAACAACTCAATAGAAAAGCAAAAAACGATTAATTTCATTAAAAAATTTCAGAAAAGATAACAAAAAGGATTACAACATAAGGACTTAGATCTAATCTTGTGCAGCTTCGTCCTTCATCTTGTCGAGAGCCTCTTTATTCCTCTCGAGCTCCTCAGGATGTTGCTCAACCCACGCCATTATGTCCGTGATGTAATCGGGGGGTAGAGCGGGATACACGGAAGGACCAAAGAATATGAGCTCTTGAAGCTGGTCAGATTGGTAACGCACATCCAAATCCAACCCAGCAGCTCTCCCAGCAAGTGCGGCATTGTCATCTTTCAGAGTCAGAACCTTTTCTCCCGCACTCGCGAGCTCGCTTTTTAGCTCAGTGGTTTCTCGTTGGCTCTGAGCAGCTTGCTTCTTCAACTCCACTATTGTAGCCTCAAGTGAGGCTACGTGCCCTCTTTCACTAGCTAGCTGGCTCTTCAGATCTTCAATTTCTTGAGCGCGGCCAGAACTAGCAACTTTCAGATCTTTTCGGAGTGCTAAGATCTTCGCGACATAGTCATCGATCTCTTTCTGCTTGGACTCAATAGTTTTGTCCTTCTTGGGCAGAACGTTGTCGCGAAGATTCTCCATTCTCGATCTCACGTTCTTCAGCTTGTCGAGAGCCTTCTCGCTCTCCTTGAACTTCGCGTCGAGCTGATTATATCGTTCCTGAATTCTCTCGACGTCATGGATAGAGTCTCCATGATAGCAAGCATGTGCCATATAACATGCGGCATTCAGATGCATCAGCAACTCACTCCTGCACCAAGTCCCAGGGTGACCCAAGAGGAGTGACATTGCTTCCCTTCTAGTCTCAGCACTAGCCATAAAGTCAGGAAGTGTCACTCCGGCAGAAGTGTAAGGCACATAGCCCCTGGGAGGTGGAGGGGAGGCGCAGAGCGAGAGCTCGACCCATGCTCAAAAGTCCGGCGAGGCTCGCTGCGAGAATTCTTCTCCTTTTGCAATCTTACCAGCTTACCCTTTCGGAACCTCTTGCGCATATAAAGAGGTGCAGCGTCATGGTATAAAATGGATCGTCTCTGACCACCTTCCAGCTCCTTCTCGGTTGGTGGTTCACTCGCATCTTCAACGTCTTCAAATGTAAAGTCTTCCCTTTGGCAAAGAACAAAGGGAACACCGCGCGGCACAGAGTATGCAATAAGCATACGCGCTATTCGATCCGAGGCCTCAATATCCCTCGTGCTCAGCTCAATCGAGGCGTTCATATGCACTCGATTGGGGTCATTCCACATTACCCGACTCCCGGGAAGAAATTCAGAGGTGATAAATATAAACTCTCTTCTCCAATTGGATCCGAAGTTCGTCGGGAGCTCATCGACGATGTTCTTGTCGAAATGTCGTCGTGTGAACCCAAAACGACCAGATCCAGACTTCTCTTTGGTGAGCTTGTAGAAGTACAAGAACAAGCTCGCCGTCGCAGCAATGTTCAGCCCCCAACAGATGTTCATAAAACCCCGCAGGATCACAAAGAATCCCGCCGGGAGCTGCGACAATGAAACCTCGAACGTCAAAAGCACTTCGCTAATGATCTCCGGAATTGGTAACTCGGAGAAGTGCTTAAAGTAGACCCTCGGGATGGCTTGGAACCCCGGGGGTGGCAAATTAATCGGCTGGTACCGCGACACCCAGAATCGCAAGTGACCAGACAATTGAATCCCCGATAGCAATAATCGAGCGTCGCTCGCATTCAGACTTGAGGAGGGATTCACTCCATCAGACCCGTCCAAGGTTGCATGGGTCATCACTTGTTCATACTCGCCGTCCCCAGAACGGCCAATCGGAAGCAACCTTGGAACGCCATTCATGGCAATTTCGCAGTGAGCGAACCCAGAGGGGTTCGAAGCTCCAATATAAGTATTTAAGTCGAGGTCCGGGTCTCGACTAGCATCTTGATCCACAGGAGGTGGCGGAGTTCTTTCGGCACGCCGACCCGCTCGTCGTCGTGGATTGGGTGCACCGCGGTCCACAATCAGAGGTTCCTCGATGTTTATGTTTAGAGGAGGAGGGACCCCTTCACTTTCTTCGGGCACATACACTTTGCCCTTCCCAGCGGTGCGCCTTCTCTTTCTCTTGTGAGAAGGACCTTGGTTCGGGCTCAGTCCCGACACGATTCGTCCTCCCGCGCTCACGACCAATGGTGCAGGGCGGTGCGCGGAGGAATCATCAATACACATAGGAGTCGCCGACTCCAGCACACGAGTCGCCGATCCCGTAAGAGGAATCGGTGAGGAATGGCTGGCAGTCGCCGACCCGATGGCAGCTGAAGCCTGCCCCCTTCGCTTGAAGGGTTTCCCTTTGACAGGGCCTGCTTGAGTCGCCGACTCCACAACGGGAGTCGCTGACACAGAGGCCACGGGAATTTCCCCCTGCTCAAGAGGCTCCCGTACGACTACTATGGCCAGGCTCTGTGTCGCCGACTCCACAAGGGGAGTCGCCGACACTGGCGAGGCGCTAAGTAGCTCATGCACGGTGGCACTTAGCTCCAATCCATGAGGCGGAACGACCGGAGTCGCCGACTCAACCTCTCTGTCAGGAGAGGGAATCGGCGACTCGACGGTGTTCAACGCCTCGTCGAGGTTGTCAGTTAGCATTTCAGCTATGAGAGCTGACGTTTCATCTTCGGACAAAGGGGAATCGGGGGTAGACATGAGGGCAATCGACGATTCTAAGGTTGAAAACTGGGGAATCGGCGATTGAAAAATGTGGGGGTTTAGGCGATTTAAGAGTGGCAAAAGTGTTGTGAGGGTTTACGGAAAACCTCCACTATTTATAGCCCTTGGGAAAATTGCAAAAACCCCCCAGTAAACCCAAAATTTGCAAAATTTGAGATCAAGAATCGATCTCCAAATCCCCCAAATCACGCCAAGTCGCCGACTCCACAGGGCAGTCGCCGACTCCGGGAAAAACTCACAGCATCGT
Source organism: Zostera marina (assembly GCA_001185155.1). Classification (NCBI taxonomy): domain Eukaryota; kingdom Viridiplantae; phylum Streptophyta; class Magnoliopsida; order Alismatales; family Zosteraceae; genus Zostera; species Zostera marina. The sequence continues at coordinate 7,230 of LFYR01001681.1, read as the reverse complement.
GAGAAACTTTCCTTATTTGGAGATTTTGTATATATTCCCCGTATATCTCCCAAATATTCCAAGGATCTCCCGAAAAGATCCGACGGTTACGTTAGGAGTCGCCGACTCACAAGGGTAAAAAAAAACACAAAAATACCCCCTACCACGGATATCGCCGACTGCCAAGAGTATCACAAACTCCAGTCGCCGATTCCGGGTAAAATAACACTAAAAACTGCCCCAAGTGCAAGTTTTCAGGGGGGAGTATCACAAGCTCTCCCGACACTTCTGTCTATAGGATGGAAGTCGTCACATTTCGAGGGGGAGTATCAGAAGCTCTCCCGACACTTCTGTCCATAGGATGGAAGTCGTCACATTTCGAGGGAGAGTATCAGAAGCTCCCCCGACACTTCTGTCCATAGGATGGAAGTCGTCACATTTCGAGGGAGATTATCAGAAGCTCTCCCGACACTTCTGTCCATAGGATGGAAGTCGTCACATTTCGAGGGGGAGTATCACAAGCTCTCCCGACACTTCTGTCTATAGGATGGAAGTCGTCACATTTCGAGGGGGAGTATCACAAGCTCTCCCGACACTTCTGTCTATAGGTTGGAAGTCGTCACATCACAAGGTTCTAATAGTGAACCAGACTCTGGTAGTGAGTCAGATTCCAATAGTGAATCCACGCGATCTGCGCTTCGGCCATAACCCGATTCGGATAACGAATCCACGCATTCTGTTGCTTCGGCCAGAATCAGATTCAAATAGTGAATCCACGCGATCTGCGCTTCGGCCAGAACCCTATTCGGATAACGAATCCACGCATTATGTTGCTTCGGCCAGAATCAGATTCCAATAGTGAATCCACGCATGGACCACGCGGAGTCATTAGTGTCGCTGTGAGCACAATGACTAGATTCCGATGGTGAATCAGTCCATCTGATATGGACCACACGTACTATCTTGCTCGGGGGAGGGGGAGACTGAGGCTACACAGGTGTTTTGCCATACTCTCTTCAGGGGGGAGTACTGGTGAGACATGCCTGAACACGTCAGTCGCTCCCAACAACGCCCTTCGACAAGAACTAGGGTTCCGTCACTTGCTGCCGGACCCCCGGAGAGTTCCACGAATCCGGAAGGAGTGTCTACGTCAAGTACTCAAGGCAGCACCTGGGAGTCGCCGATTGGGACTACCAAGTCGCCGACTCCAGGGGTGAATCGCTGACTCTAGGC
>LFYR01001699.1:715421-725969 GCA_001185155.1 Zostera marina | reverse complement strand
GGGAGTGGAGAACCACACCGGCTACGCACACTGCGAAACTTTGCCGGGTGGTGAAATCAGACTGTTGCCTCTCTGTGACACTGACTAGGGGTCTTTTGAAGAGGTTTCTGTCAATGCGCCTCTCGTGCCTCAGAAGGAGGCTGCGCATCCCTTTTCCATAACCTCTGCGCTTGAAGCCCGTGAGATTCTACGCGGGATTCGCATTTCTGGGCACCTGCAATTCTGGGGATCGCAATATCAGCCCGCGAATCTGCCTCAAGCCGGGTTCCAAGCCATTCCACGCCTATATTTCAGACACTTCTCTCGATCCACGGAGGAGTCGAAGAAGATGAAGGAAGCTCTGGACGCTTCTTCTGAGAAGGTGAAGGACTTGGAGTTCGAAGTTGATGGTCAATCTGATCAACTCCAAGACGTGAACTTTTTCGGACCTCACGTGTTTACAAGTCTGCCCGCCAACTACATTTCAGATATTATGGCGTGGCTGGAAGAACCTCCTGAAGTGCAGCTGGAGCACAAGGAAGCCTTGGATAAGATCAAGAGCGATGTTCGTAACGCGAGGAAAGAAGAGGATTAGAATAGAACTATGTAATAGCTTCTCTTCTTAATATTTTGTAGTGGACTATGTAATTTATATTTTGTTAATGAAATTACTTTTTTGCTAATGTGTTTTTAGAGTTAAACTAGATTCATAAATCGTAACTTAGTTGCTCTGGACGTAAGTTAGATTCTTAGGACATAGGTTTAGTCGTATGAATCGTAGATAGATCTAAACACAAATCGTAACTTAGTCGCTTTTGGGCGTAAGTTAGATTCTTTCCACTTTACTTAGCCACTTAGGACGTAAGTTTAGTTGAACTTAAACTAGATTCACAAATCGTAAGTTAGATTTTTAGTCACTTAGGACATGAGTTTGGAAAAACTTGACTTAACTAGGTTCCCCAAATCGTAACTTAGTCGCTTTTGGACGTAAGTTAGATTCTTAGTCACTTAGGACGTAAGTTTGGAAAGACTCGACTTAACTAGATTCCCAAATCGTAACTTAGTCGCTTTTGGACGTAAGTTAGATTCTTAGTCACTTAGGACGTAAGTTTGGTCGTATGAATCGTAGTTAAACTCGATAGGCGAGAGTGGTTTGATATCCACTAGTTCTTGATTCGCTCGCGCGAATAAGAGTCGTACGTGGTCGCAACGCGTGTCTGAATTGGACCTATTTATTCTAACCCTGGATTTGAACCCTTGATGATTTAGTCCGACTCCTATCCTAGTAATGGAGTGACTTATTGATCCATATCAAGGCTTTTTAGCGACAAGATTGGATAGGATCATTAGGGCCGTAGCGACGGAATGATCTTTGTTCTACTAAGGCCAAAGCGACACAATAGATTTTTTAGGGTATCCATACGAGCGTTGAAATGGCGTTAATTGTAAGCGGGGTATTCCTTTTCCATAGTGGAGTTGCACCCTTTGGCGGTTGGCTGGTTGAGGTTTGGTATACCTTGTTATCATGCCTAGGCTTCCATTGTTTTTTGGAAGTTTCAGCCTTGTTACTGGTATACCTGTTAGAGGTGTCGTGGAAATTGTTGTTTCCACTGTACCCCTTCCTCTCAAACTTAGGTTTTTTGAAGCTAGGAGTCCCAAGTTCAGCTAGCTTGTTCTTGTCCTCCTCTTCCACCTCAATGTACAATTGAGCGCGTTGGAAGAGATCGGGCAGAGAACTCACATTGTAGAGAGTCAGATTTTGGGCCAGAGGGGAGTAGGGGACTAATCCTCTAATGTATCCTGCTATGGCCACACTCGAGATTAGGTCGTTCACCTCTGTCATCATTGTGGTGAACTTAACCGTGTAATCCCTCAGAGACAGTTTGTCCTGTCTGAGTGCCAGGAGTGCGTTGGCACTGTGTTTGATCCTTATCATCCCCACATGTTGGGCGATGAATTTGGATGAAAGATCTGCGAAGCTGGTGACTGAGCCAACTGGCAGACCAGAGAACCATCGATAAGCACTGCCCTTGAGAGTGTCAGGGAATGCCCGACACAGCAACCCATCATCGATGGTTTGCGGTTCCAGGACATTGAGGTAGAGATTCACGTGATCTTGAGGATCACTTGAACCGTCATATGCCTCAATCCTGGGTACCCGCCAGTTTGGTGGGAAAGATCCCTTTAAAAGGTCCTCGCGAAGAGGAGAACTTTTAACCCTTAGGATCTCGTGCGGGTTGCCGACAGCTGGGTCGGTGGCCAACTTCCGCCGAAGATCCTCTACGAACCGATTAGTAAGAGTCCTTTCGGAGCGACTCTTACTGGGTCCCGTCTTGAGACGGGAACTCTGTTTGGTTTTCTCCGCAAATGGAGAATAGATGGACCCAGATTCATCCGCTCTTTCACGGATGATGGTGGTCCTATGACTCCTCGCTTGCTCGAGGTTAGTCATCCTTCTTTCAATGTTGTCCATGAAGCTGAACAACCTTTCCTCCAAGGTGTGCGGGGCCTTGGCCACTATGTGTTCCTCGACGTGAGAAGGAACCGAGTTTGTTTCAACAGGTTGAACATTGTTAGGTCCCTTTGGTCGGGATTGCTCGCCCTGTTCCAGCTCAGTTGCTGGCATTTTTCCCTTACTTCTTGTGGCGTAAGGGTGCTTTTGTTTTTCGATGATTGCCATGAAAACAAAAGCGAAGAAGTACCAAAGCGGAGAGGTACCTGACTGAGCTTGTCAGAAAAACAAAAAGACAAGTCGGCGAGTTAGGGGTTAACTCGGCGACTTTGAGATTTTGTGGTTTTCCCGAACAAGGTCGTGGACAACACTCTTAGCTAGCAGACGATATTCCAGATCGGGCGATTCTCAAGGATAAGTCGGCGATTTAAGGCTAAATCGGACCTGAACCGAGAATGGGACGATCTAACTCGGCGATTTTTTGACAAACTCGGCGAACCCTCTAGGAGAGCTCGAGCCGGATTTTTAAAAAATCGTGATTACGACGGGATACCGGTGGTTCGGTAGTCCCACAGATGGCGCCAGCTGATGAAGCACTGAATCTGCTACCAGGGCTCGCGGTGGTGCGAGGTGATGCCGGAGGCTTTGGAGTCCACGACGCACGCTCTACGTCAAATACCTGCAAGTGGAAACTAGGCGATTCTAGTGAGAATCGGCGAGTTTCGTAGTGATGCTCTGGTGTGAGAGAGGAACTTGAATCGTGCCTTTGAGTGTCCCCTTGAGACCCTTTTTATAGGATCTCGGAGGGCGCAATCAAAGGTGGACATCGCGCCTATGGTCATATATGGTAACATTTATGACGTTGGCTGGCGGCGAGTAACGGTCGTAAGTCACCGATCAAGGTATGGAAGTCGCCTAGTTAGGGCTAACTCGCCGAGTTTCTAGAGCCAAAATGTACAGTCTACCATACTGCCGATCTTGCCTTAACTCGGCGAATTATCCTTTATGTCGGGGACTTGGTAGTACAATAGGGCGACTTACGGGCTAACTCGGCGATCTGGACGATGAACGTGTTCCGCACCGTGGGAGCTCTCCGGGGGTCCTGCCATAGCGACGGAGCCCTAGTCCTTGTTGAAAGGCGTTGCTGGGAGTGACTGCCGTAATCAGGCGTTGCTGGGAGTCCTTCATCACGGACTCAGGGACATTCTGTTATAGAGTAATGCCATTCGGTTTAAGGAATGCTGGAGCTACATTCCAACGCTTAATGGACAAGGTTTTCGTGGACCAGATAGGGCGTAACGTTTCCGCTTATGTTGATGACATCCTGGTCAAATCAACAAGCGTCGAAAAACACCCCGAGGATCTGAGAGAAACCCTTAGAACGTTAAAGCAATACGGAATGAAGCTAAATCCAAGTAAGTGTTCCTTCGGAATCAAGGAAGGTAAGTTCCTTGGTTTCTACGTAGGTCAGCACGGGATTAAACCAAATCCCGACAAAATCCAAGCGATACTAGATATGGAAGCCCCCCGCACAATTAGGGAAGTGCAAAGGTTGAACGGTCGAATCAATGCACTCAGTCGTTTCATATCGCAAACGGCTGACAAGTGTAAACCGTTCTTCCAGCTTCTAAAAACTGCGGCTAAGGGTAGTATCACTTGGACAACGGAATGCGAGGAGGCTTTTACCAAGTTAAAAGCACACATGTCCTTGCTTCCAATGTTGACCTCACCCAGGGATGGGGAAGATCTGTACTTGTACATAGCGGCCTCAGAAGAGGCCGTAAGTGCAGTCCTTATCGCACAAAGGGATAAGGAACAAGTCCCCATCTACTATCACTCGAGCTGACTACAAGGAGCAGAGATACGATACTCTCCAATTGAGAAAATCGTATATGCTGTAATCCATGCTTGTCGTCGCTTCCGAGCATATTTCTTAGCGCACACGATCGTAGTACTTACGTCGTGTCCTTTACGTCGTCTGCTCCACAAACCAGACATATCGGGTAGGTTAACTAAATGGGCAATCGAGCTCAGTGAGTTCGATTTGGATTTCCGACCAGCCACTGCCATCAAAGGGCAAGCTGTGGCAGATTTCATGGTCGAACTCACACCATCCAACCTAGCCCAACCATGGACTGTGGAAGTAGACGGGTCTAGTTGCAGCACAGGCTCAGGTATCGGAGTGAAAATCCATAGTCCAGATGGAAAAAACTATGAACACTCGATACGGCTCCATTTCCCGGCATCAAACAATGTCGCGGAATATGAGGCAGCCATTCATGGCCTGAAGCTGCTGCGGACTCTCGGCGCTGAGAAAGTCACGCTTCGCACTGACTCCCAACTCGTGGCTCGGCAAACCACGGGTGAGTTCGCCTGCAAAGAACCACAAATCACGAAATATGTGGACACCATGGTAGAACTCACCAAACAATTCGCTGAGTTTAAAATCGAGCAAATTCCTCGAACTCAGAACGCGCCAGCCGATGCTCTAGCAAGGCTAGCATCGGCCTGGGAGGGAGGCCAGCGTGAAATACTGGTGGACTCTATACTCCAGCCCTCGTGCCAGGTATTGAATGTCACATCCGATCCATCAGGGGATTGGAGGCAACCAATACTGGCATTCATTCAAAACGGTGTGCTTCCGGACAATCGGAGTGAGGCCAAAAAGCTACAACACAAAGCAGCCAAGTTCTGCGAAGTCGGAGGGGTACTTTACAAAAAGTCCTTCGACAGCCCGTTGTTGCGTTGCTTGGCCAAACCCGACACTGACAATGTCATTAAGGAAGTACACGAAGGCTCGTGCGGACTCCATGAAGGAGGAAGAGCACTGGCCTTCAAAATCATACGGCTGGGGTATTATTGGCCCACACTACGATTAGAGGCTCGCACTTACGTCCGCAAGTGCCGAGCATGTCAATTGCATAGCCCAATGCAACAAAAACCATCGGCGGACATGACTCCCATCCTGAGCTCGATACCATTTGCAAGGTGGGGACTGGACATCGTAGGACCATTCCCACCCTCAACATCCCAAGCTCGATTAATTTTTGTGGCAGTTGACTACTTCACAAAATGGGTCGAGGCTCAGGCTGTAGCAAAAATCACTCAGGATGCGGCAGTCAAATTCGTATATCGCTCCATAGTGTGTCGATTCGGAGTTCCCCAACACATTGTCACAGACAATGGTACCCAATTCACGGGGGGGAAGTTCTCGAGAATGTGCGAGGACCTGGGCACAAAACTTCACTTTGCTTCCGTTTACCGACCACAGGCAAACGGACAAGTGGAAGTGACCAACAAGGCCATCGTACAAGGTCTCAAAAAGAAAATCGAATCGGCAAAAGGGGCCTGGGCAGATAAGTTGTGCGAAATCCTATGGGCATATCGCACAACTAGTAAAAATCCCACGGGAAACACCCCCTTCGCCATGACATATGGAGTAGAGGCTGTCGTACCAATCGAGATGAACATACCAACGTACAGGATCTCGAAGTACGACGAGCAAAACAATGACCAAAACCTAGCTACAGAGCTAGAGTTGAGGGATGAAACCCGCGACGAGGCAGACCTGTGGAATGAATCTTACAAGGCCAGCGTATCACGATACCACAATCGCCAAGTACGCAAAAAAGTGTTTCTGCCGGGAACCCTCGTCACGCGGAAGGCTAATATCACCGAAAGGAATAGACCAAGGAATAAGTTGTCATCCAACTTCGAGGGTCCATACATCGTCGATGAAGAGATAAGGCCAGGAACTTATCGCCTGCGACGACAGGATGGAACAATGGTTCCAAACACCTGGCATGCTGACAACATGCAACAATACTACGCTTAGTATTGACCCTCCCCTTCTTTTGGTCCTTTTGTGTATAGCAAAATAAAATAGCTAGATTTTATTTTCAAACATTTGTTTTTTCTCTTTTTTAGTAATAAAAAGTTAAAATTTTAAAGTTCCTAGATATTTACGACTTTACCCTTGATAAATCGAAATTGTTTTGTCACTATGGCCTTAACAATTCAACTACATCTTGTCGCTATGGCCTCGATGAATAGATCACTCTGTCGCTTTGGCCAGAGGTGAACTCAAAGGGTATAAGTCTTAGGAACACGCAAAACCCTTGATCATTCGCAATTAGGGTTTCGAAACTAATCTATTTTGTCGCTATGGCCTCAATAGATTAGAAATCGTTTTGTCGCTACGGCCTTAACGATCCAACCTCATCTTGTCGCTATGGCCTCGATGAAGGTAAAACAATTACTCCGTCGCTACGGCCGGAGACAAACTACAACTCTAGAGTCTTAGGGTTAATCATATCTTTTTTATCTTTCAAATGTATTTGTGGTCTTTAAAATTGTTAATCGATCTTGCGACTTACTATTAGTTGTGAAGTTTAATTTATTTTCGCGAATTTAACCGTAGACTGAGCTACGATTCGTACGACCAAGTCTACGCCCAGAGTGGCTAGCGATAGGGTTAGTCTAATTTACGTCCAGAGCGGCTAAATTACGACTCGCGAATCTAGTTTCGGGTCTTAGTTACAATTCAAAAGAATAAAGTAAATGAACAATTGAATAGAAAAGCGAAAGCGATTAATTTCATTAAAAAAATTTCAGATTACAAAAAGATAAACAAAAAATATTACAACATGATAAGGACCTATAAGATCTATTCTTGCGCGGCTTCGTCCTTCATCTTGTCAAGAGCTTCCTTGTTCTTCTCGAGCTCTTCAGGATGTTGCTCTACCCACGCCATAATATCCGTGATGTAGTCCGGAGGTAGAGCAGGAAACACTGTCGGCCCAAAGAAGATGAGCTCTTGAAGCTGGTCGGATTGGTAGCGTACATCCAAATCCAACCCAGCAGCTCTATCAGTAAGTGCGGTATTGTCATCCTTCAGAGTCAGAACCTCTTCTTCCGCACTTGCAAGCTCGCTTTTCAGCTCAGTAGTTTCTCTTTGGCTCCGAGCAGCTTGCTTCTTCAACTCCGCTATCGTAGCCTCAAGCGAGGCCACGTGCTCTTTCTCACTAGCTAGTTGGCTCTTTAGGTCTTCAATATCTTTAGCACGGCCAGAGCTAGCAGCTTTCAGATCTTTGCGAAGCGCCAAGATCTTCGTGACATACTCGTCTATTTCCTTCTGCTTGGACTTAATGGTCTTGTCCTTCTTCGGCAGAATATTGTCACGGAGGTTCTCCATCCTGGACCTCACATTCTTCAGCTTGTCGAGAGCCTTCTCGCTCTCCTTGAACTTTGCGTCGAGTTGGTTGTACTTTTCCTGAATCTTCTCGACGTCATGGATAGAGTCTCCATGATAATAAGCATGTGCCATATAACACGCGGCATTCATATGCTTCAGTAGTTCACTCCTGCACCAAGTCCCAGGATGACCCAAGAGGAGTGACATCGCTTCCCTTCGAGTTTCGGCATCAGCCATAAAATCAGAAAGTGTCACTCCGGCAGAAGTGTAAGGCACATAGCCCCTGGGAGGTGGTGGCACGGAGCGAGAGCTCGACCCATTGCTCAAAGGTCCGGCGAGGCTCGCTGCGAGAGGTCTTCTTCTTTCGCAATTTTATCAGCTTGCCTTCTCGAAACCTCTTGCGCATGTAAAGAGGTGTGGCGTCGTGGTATAGAATGGATCGTTTTTTACCACCTTCCAGCTCTTTCTCAGTTGGTGGTTCACGCGCTTCTTCAATATCATCAAAAGTGAAGTCTTCCCTTTGGCAAAGGACAAAAGGAACACCGCGCGGCACAGAGTATGCAGTAAGCGTACGCGCTATCCGATCCGAGGCCTCTATGTCCCTCGTACTCAGCTCGATCGAGGCATTCATATGCACTCGATTCGGATCGTTCCACATCTCCCGGCTCCCGGGAAGAAATTCAGAAGTGATGAAAAGGAACTCTCTTCTCCAGTTGGATCCAAAGTTCGTCGGGAGTTCATCGACGATGTTCTTGTCAAAATGTCGTCGCGTGAACCCAAAGCGACCGGATCCAGACTTCTCCTTCGTGAGCTTGTAGAAGTACAGAAACAAGCTCGCCGTCGCAGCAATATTGAGCCCCCAGCAGATGTTCATGAAGCCCCGCAGGATCACAAAGAATCCCGCCGGGAGCTGCGACAGGGACACTTCAAATCTCAGAAGCACTTCACTTATAATCTCCGGAATCGGACGCTCGGAGAAGTGCTTGAAATAGACCCTTGGGATGGCCTGGAATCCCGGGGGTGGCAGATTTATCGGTTGGTATCGCGACATCCAGAATCGCAGATGACCAGAAATTTGAATCCCCGACAGCAGTAATCGAGCGTCGCTCGCATTCAGATTGGAGGGGGGATTCACTCCATCAGACCCATCCAAGGTTGCATGAGTCATCACTTGTTCGTACTCGCCGTCTCCAGAACGGCCGACAGGAAGCAACCTTGGAACGCCATTCGCGGCGATTTCGCAGTGAGCGAACCCAGAGGGGTTCAAAGCTCCAACGTACGTGTTCAAGTCGAGGTCCGGGTCTCGACTAGCGTTCAGATCCACGGGAGGTGGCGGAGTTCTTTCAGAGCGCCGGCCCGCTCTACGTCGTGGATTAGGTGCACCACGGTCCACAGTTAAGGTCTCCTCGAAGTTTATGTTCAAGGGAGGAGGGACCCCTTCGTTCTCTTCGGGCACGCGTACTTTGCCCTTCCCGGTGGTGAGCCTTCTCTTTCTCCTCAGAGAAGGAGCTTGGATCGGGTTCAGTCCCGACACGATTCGGCCTTCCGCGCTCACGACCAATGGTGCGGTGCGGTGCGCAGAAGAATCATCAATATACATGGGAGTCGCCGACTCCAGCACACGAGTCGCCGATTCAGTGACAGGAATCGGCAAGGCATGGCCAGCAGTCGCCGACCCAATGGCAGCTGAGCCCTGCCCCCTTCGCTTGAAGGATTTCCCTTTAATAGGGCCTGCATGAGTCGCCGACACCACAGTGGGAGTCGCCGACACAGAGGCCACGGGAATTTCCCCCAGCTCAAGAGGCTCCCGTACGACTACAAGGGCCCTGCACTGAGTCGCCGACTCCACAAGGGGAGTCGCCGATACTGGCGGGGCGCCCAGTAGTTCGTGCATGGTGGCACTCAGCTCCATTCCATGAGGTGGCACAACCGGAGTCGCCGACTCAACCTCTCTGTCAGGAGAGGGAATCGGCGACTCAACGGTGTTCAACACCTCATCAAGGTTGTCAACAATCAGATCAGCTATGAAAGCTGACGTTTCGTTTTCTTTCAAAGAGGACAAAGGGGAATCGGGGGTAGACATTGGGGAATCGACGATTCAAAGTTTTAGAATTGGAGAGTCTGCGATTCAAAAATCTGGAGGTTTGGGCAATCGAGAGAGGCAAAAGAGTGTTGTGAGGTTTTGGGGAAAACTTTTCCACTATTTATAGCCCTTGGGAAAATTGCAAAAACCTCCCAGAAAATCCAAAATTTACGAAATTTGAGATCAAGATTCGATCTCCAAATCCCCCAAATCACGCCAAGTCGCCGACTCCACAGGGCAGTCGCCGACTCCGGGCAAAAACTCACAGCACTGTGAGAAACATTTCCTTATTTGGAGATTTTACAAATATTCCCCTTATATCTCCCAAATATCCCAAGGATCTCTCAAAAAGATCCGACGGTTACACTAGGAGTCGCCGACTAACAGAGGGAGTCGCCGACTCACAAGGGTAAAAAACAAAAATACCCCCTACCACAGGTATCGCCGACTGGCAAGAGTATCACAAACTCCAGTCGCCGATTCCGGGTAAAATAACACTAAAAACTGCCCCAAGTGCAAGTTTTCAGGGGGGAGTATCACAAACTCTCCCGGCACTTCTGTCGCTTCGGCCAGAAGTCGTCAAATTTCAGGAGGGAGTATCACAAACTCCCCCGACACTTCTGTCGCTTCGGCCAGAAGTTGTCAAATTTCAAGGGAAGAGTATGACAAACTCTCCCAACACTTCTGTCGCTTCGGCCAGAAGTCATCACACTTCAGGAGGGAGTATCACAAGCTCTCTCCATCTTTAAGGTTCCGAGTTTCAAGGCAACCTTTGAGTGTCGAGTATCTTTGATTGGTTGTTTACCGACAGTCACGTAATTCGAAAAACACTCGTCCCAA
>LFYR01001699.1:653615-714934 GCA_001185155.1 Zostera marina | reverse complement strand
CAATAATTCTCCTATCTTGTCGCTTTGGCCTTGATAGACTTGGAGATTATTTTGTCGCTTTGGCCTTAATGATCTCGACCCACTTTGTCGCTTCGGCCTTAATGGATGGGAATTATTTTGTCGCTTTGGGCCTTAATAATCTCCCTTCATCTTGTCGCTTCGGCCTTGATGATAACACAGAAAGAGTCGCTCCTGATCAGAGTTGGACTATAAACACGTAGTTCTATTGGCATGGAACTAGATTCTGATAGTGAATCAACCCATCTAATAGTGCATGGGTAACGGAGTCATTGTGTCGCTGTGGCCACATTGATTCGATCCCATCTTGTCGCTTTGGCCTTGATGCGGATCACCTTGCTTGGGGGAGGGGATACTGGCGGTACACGGGTGTTCAGCTATACTCTCTTCAGGGGGGAGTACTGGTGAGACATGCCTGATTACGTCAGTCACTCCCAGCAACGCCCTTCAAACAAGGAATAGGGTTCCGTCGCTATATGCCGGACCCCCGGAAAGGCTTCCACGGTGCGGAGCACGTGTCTACGTCAAGAGCCCAAGTTAACACTTCGGAGTCGCCGACTGGGACTACCAAGTCGCCGACTCCAAGGGTGAATCGCCGATTCCGGCCAGGGATCTCGGGTCTGGTAGACCAAGGACTTGGCTTCCAAGGAATCGGCGACTCCCACACCTGAGTCGCCGACTCCCAGCCGTTACGCGGGCGGGCCCACCCCATTATAACACCCTTCAATAGGGCACCATAATGAGGTGGGCCCCACTCCATTGAATGGAAACGCCTCTAGGACCCTATAAAAGGGGTCCTAGGGGCGTCCTCCATTCTCAACTTATCTTCTTGACTCACACTCCACACTAGAGCAACCAAGGAGCCTGAATCGCCTACTCCCACGTGAGTCGCCGATTCCCCTCCTCTTCTGCAGGTGTTTGACGTAGAGCGCGCATCGTGGACTCCACAGCCTCCGGCTCATCTCGCCACCCCGCGAGCCCACTGGTAGCAGATTCCGTGCTTCATCAGAAACCATCGCATTTCCCACTTCCACATCTAGCTGCGTCTTCAGCAAATCAATTTCCTTTCGGGCAGCAGCGAGACGCGACTCAGATTCTCTCAAAGAGTCACAGCTTTGGCGAAGATTAGCAATTTCAAGTCAGAGCGCAGCGCACTCTTTGTTCTTCGCCGCTATCACTTTCTCGTGCTCAGCAGCTTGTTCCTCCAACTTCTTATTCCGTTGGAGGGTCTTTCTCAACGACCACACTTCTTTGCAGACAGCTTGATACTTGTCATCAAGCTTGTTGTACTCCTGTTGAGAACGGAGTGTGTCGTTAGCAGATTGCATCCCAATCGATGCATTTGATAGATACGCGACCTACAAAACAAAACAATCAATTAGTAAAATAAAATGAAACACATATATATAAAAATCGATTGCGAATCACTTACACCAGATATAACTTTACTAAGCTCTTCGCGTATCCAATCCCCAGGCTTGGTCAAAAGCAGTTGGGCAGCCTTCGCTCGCACCCCTTCATCGGCAAATAGGCCCGGATAATCGAAAGTGGTGCGGAAGGGGGCGAATTCAGCAGCAGACCTCGAGCTCGACCCAGTCTCAAAGGTCCTGCGGGGGCCAGTCTCTTGGGCCTTCTTTTCTCTAATCAGCTTGGCGCCGCGAAGTCTCACGGCCAAGTGTGGAAGCACCGCCTCGCGGAAGAGATGAGCACCCTTCTTCTTCTTGATAGGATTTCCAGAAGGGTCCTCCGACCGCATGTAGTGTGTCACATCAGAAAATGTAAAGTCCTCTCGCTGATACAAAGCGAAAGGAACTCCTTGCCCGCAATCAAAAGAAGCGAGAGCAGAAGAGATTTTCTTCACCCGCTTCAGTTCAGCCTTGCTCAGGGCACAAGGAACATCTAGGTGTACGCGGCGAGCATTGGCCCACCTCTCGCGGCTCCCGCGTACAAATGTAGAATCAATAAAAAAGAACTCGCTCTTCCACTGAGGCCCATAATTAGTGGGGAGTTCTACGATCAGCTCTCGTCCGCTGAACCGCTTTGCCAACCCCAACCGACCAGATTCGGAAGCGGGCGCCTTGACAAATTTGAAGAACTAGAAAAACAAGGCGGCGGTTGCAGGGATGTTCAGACTCCAACAGATGTTGGAGAATCCTCTCAAGTAGACAAAGAATGCTGCCTGCATCTGCGACAGCGAAACCCCCCCTTGAAGCAGCACTTTACTCATCAGTGCTGGAATCGGCAGCAACGAGAAGTGTCTGAAATAGAGGCGGGGGATGGCTTGGAACCCGGCTGGAGGTAGATTCGCGGGCTGATATCGCGACCCCCAGAACCGCAGATGCCCAGATATACGAATTCCGCGCAGAATTTCACGGGCTTCAAGTGCGGAGGTAATCGAAAAAGGATGCACAGTCTCGTTCTGAGGCACGAGAGGTGCATTAACAGAAACCTCCTCAAAGGACCCCTCGTCCGTGTCACTGAGGGGTAGCATTCTAATCTCACCACCCGGCAAGGTCTCACAGTGTGCATAGCCGGTGTGGTTCTCTACTCCCTCGTAGAACGGGAGGTTCACGTGATCTCCATCCTTGTCCATTTCTATAGGAGGAGGAGGAGTTTGCGATCCGTCAGAAGGATCATTGCGGCTTCGGATTTGGCCGCGGTCAACTGGCAATTCCTGAGTATAGTCAAAGGGCTCAGGTACCCGTACATCCTCCGCAGAGGGGAAGTGCGTCTTTCCTCTACCACCCAACCCATAAATATGAGGAATGGGGGCATTACTCTAGTCAGGCTTCTCAGAGGAATCCCTTGCATGTTTAGGGTGCTTCCTCTTTCTTTTCTTCGGCCTCTCAGATTCGTCTATCGGCCCTTCAGATTCCACCACTTGGATGGGTTCAGGTTCTTCAGAAACATCCCCCGAGTTTGGGGGCAATGTCGGCGATTTAGGTGCTGAACTCGCCGATGTTGGTACTGAACTCGCTGATCCGAGTTGAATTACTCGGCGAGGTCTCTTAAACATGGGGACACCCCCCTTGCCTTTGGCCGGCGACTTCCCAAGGGGACTCGCCGACTTAGCTGCAAGAGTCGGGGGGATCTCACCCGGTTCAACAGAAGGCTCTGCCACGACCAGAGCCAGGGAGTCATCTGTCAAACTCGCCGATTTCTTTTGAGAACTCGGCGAGATTTCAGGAGTTAACCCGAGCAACTCGCGGGCAGTAGCCAAGAACTTGACGTTCTGCGGCGCATCGGCATCCGGAATCTCCGACCCACCGTGCGAAGGCGAGGGAATCGGAGACTCAACGGTGTCGAGCACCCCCGTCAAGCCTTCATCGATATCATCATTCAATATGTCGGCGACCAGAGCTTCGGTCTCCGACATTGTCAATCTAGGGAGAGACGGTTGGTCTACCATAAGTCGGCGATTTAGAATTAGACTCGGCGACTTGGAAAAAAGTTCTGGTGATTGTGATGAGAGTCGGCGAGCTAGGAAGAAACTCGGCGACTTAGAAAGGGGTTAGGGTTTAAAAGGCAAATTAGGGAAAGTGATTTGCGGATTAAAATAATCGACTCACTATTTATAGACCCTGGACAAATTGCAAAACCCCCTTGGAAAATCAAGAAATTACGCGAAGAAAAATCGCTAATTGATCTCTAAATCCACAAGACTCGGCGAGTTTCTAGCAAACTCGCCGAGTTTGGGCAAAAATCACGGGATACAAAGAGGAAATTTCCATACTTGGAAAATTTGTAAATATTTCCCAAGATCCTAAGGATGCTCGAAGAGATCCGCCAGCTCATACTAAGACTCGCCGAGTTTATAGGAAAATCGCCGATCCAGGTCAGCGAACCTCCAGGTTTCTCAAAAAATAACCCCAATGCTAAGTCGGCGAGTTAACACCTTAAGTCGCCGACTTAGGATATTATATAGTATCTCAGGAGGAAAATCACAAGCCCCCTTCCACAACTTCAGGGGGGAGTATCACAAGCTCTCCCGACTTTTCTGTCGCTCCGGCCGGGAATTGTCAAACTTCGAGGGGGAGTATCACAAGCTCTCCCGACATTTCTATCGCTTTGGCTTGAGATCGTCAAACTTCATGGGGGAGTATCACAAGCTCTACCGGACATCTGTCGCTCCGGCCGGAAATTGTCAAATCTCGAGGGGGAGTATCACAAGCTCTCCCGACATTTCTATAACTTTGGCTAGAGATCGTCAAACTTCAGGGGGGAGTATCACAAGCTCTCCCGACTTTTCTGTCGCTCCGGCCGGGAATTGTCAAACTTCGATGAGGAGTATCACAAGCTCTCCCGACTTTTCTGTCGCTCCGGCCGGAAATTGTCAAACCTCAGGGGGGAGTATCACAAACTCTCTCGACTTTTCTGTCGCTTCGGCCGGAAATTGTCAAACCTCAGGGGGGAGTATCACAATCTTTCTCGACTTTTCTGTCGCTTCGGCCAGAAATCGTCAAAATTCAGGGGGGAGTATCACAAGCTCTCCCGAATTTTCTGTCACTCCGGACGGAAATTGTCAAAATTCAGGGGGGAGTATCACAAGCTCCCCCGACACTTCTGTCGCTCTGGCCAGAAGTCGTCAAATATGAGCACAGTGAGTCTATCGCTTCGGCCAGATTCACCAAGGATTGATCAAAGTAAAGAGAAGAATATCGCAAGAGGTAAAATCGGTCAATAGTCATATGCGTTTTTAGACTGATCTAGTTGTTTTGCAGGATGTTTTCTTTTTTACAGATATTATTCTGTCGCTTTGGCCAGAATGTTTTTCTTTTTTGCAGGTATTATTCTGTCGCTTTGGCCAGAATAAGACTCTAATAGTGAGTCCAAGTATCTTGTCGCATTCTGCCTTGATACACTAGAGATCGTTCTGTCGCTTTGGCCTTAACGATCTCAACCCATCTTGTCGCTTTAAGCCTTAAAGGGGGCCGTCGCTGCGGACTTTAAGTCGCTCTTGATCAGAGTGGACTATAAACATTAGTTCTATCGCTTCGGCTAGAACTTGGTTCTATCGCTCTGGCAAGAACCCGATTCCGTCGCTTTGGCCGGAATTTATCTTGTCGCTTCGGCCTCGATAACACAGTGCAGTCGCCATTGATCAGGGAAGGACTATAAACAGAGTTACCGTGGCCTGGAACTCGATCCATTCTTAACGCTTTGGCCTATGGATTCTGAATCATTACGTCACTGTGGGCGGATGATTCGATCTCATCTTGTCGCTTTGGTCTTGGTGCTGGGTCACACACATTGAACCTTGGTTGGGGGGGGGGGTACTGGCGATACACGCATGTTTCTTGTGCTCTCTTCAGGGAGGAGTACTGGTGAGACATGCCTGATTACGGCAGTCACTCCCAGCAACGCCTTTCAACAAGGACTAGGGTTCCGTCGCTTTGGCCGGACCCCCGGAGAGCTCCCACGGTGCGGAACACGTTCATCGTCCAGATCGCCGAGTTAGCCCGTAAGTCGCCCGATTGGACTACCAAGTCGCCGACATAAAGGATAAGTCTCCGAGTTAAGGCCAGGATCGGCAGTATGGTAGACTGCACATCTTGCCCCTAGAAACTCGGCGAGTTAGCCCTAACTAGGCGACTTTCATACCTGAATCGGCGACTTACGACCGTTACTCGCCGTCAGCCAACGTCATAAATGTTACCATATATGACCATAGGCGCGATGTCCGCCTTTGATTGCGCCCTCCGAGATCCTATAAAAAGGGTCTCAAGGGGACACTCAAAGGCACGATTCAAGTTCCTCTCTCACACCAGAGCATCACTACGAAACTCGGCGAGTCTCATTAGAATCGCCTAGTTTCCACTTGCAGGTATTTGACGTAGAGCGTGCGTCGTGGACTCCAAAGCCTCCGGCATCAACCTCGCACCACCGCGAGCTCTGGTAGCAGATTCAGTGCTTCATCAAGACTCTTTGTCGTAAATTAGATTTTGAAAGAGAACTTAGATTCGTAAATATTTGGAATCTTAGGGTTTGATTCGCAAATATTCGTGAGAGTCGTAATTTAGATTCTTAAGTCGCATCTTGACTCGTAAATCGTAAACTAGACTTGTAATCGTAATTTAGACTCTTTGTCGTAAATTAGGTTTCGTAACAATCACCTTGACTCGTGGGTCGAACATATGACAGATAAGGTCGAAGCGACGGATGTCACCCAGCTGAAGCGATGGGTGATTGATCCGTCTGAAGTGATGAATGATTATTCTAAATGTGGCATACATATCGCATAATACCTTCATGGGTTAAAGGAGACATCTACTTAGAATAAAATCGCTGTTAGATTGCGACAACCAATAGAATAATAGAAGCGACAACCAAAAGAATAGACGAGTTCCTTTGATGTTTGGTTGCTGGTGAGACATGCCTGATCACGTCAGTCACTCCCAGCAACGTCCTTCGACAAGGACTAGAGTTCCGTCGCTTTATGCCGGACCCCCGGAGAGTTCCACGAATTTGGAAGGAGTGTCTACGTCAAGTACTCAAGGCAGCACCTGGGAGTCGCCGACTGGGACTACCAAGTCGCCGACTCCAGGGGTGAATCGCTGACTCTAGGCCTCGTGGACAGTTCTGGTAGACTGCCACTAGGCTCATGGGGAGTCGGCGATTGAGCCTCTGGATTGGCGATTCCCACACCTGAGTCGCCGACCCCCAGCCGTTACTTGTGTGGGCCCACGTCATTAAGGCACCCCTTAATAGGATACCTTAATGGGGGTGGGTCCCACGCTAATGAATGTGGAAACGTCCCCCAGGACCCTATAAAAGGGGTCCTTGGGGGACCTCTACCCTCAGGTCATTCCCACTTGACACACACCAACCAGAGCAATACTTGGGCCTACTCCCAAGAGAGTCGCCGATTCCCCTCCCCTTCTGCAGGTACATTGACGTAGAGCGTGCGTCGTGGACTCCAAAGCCTCTGGCCCTCCTCGCAACCCCGCGAGCCTACTGGTAGCAGATTTCGTGCTTCATCAGCTGGCGCCGTCTGCGGGACTATCGAACTACGATATCCCGTCGTAATCGCGAAATTTTCTTCGCAAAGATCAGCTCGATTCCCTTAGGGTGAGTCGCTGACTTTGTGTCAAGGAATCTCCGATTCACACAGGCAATCGCCGACTCCACCCAGTGAGTCTCCGATTACGGGTTATTCTGCTAGCTAAGAGTGCTGTCCATGGCCAGACTCGAAGGAAAAGCTACCTAAAGCAGTCCCCGATTCCACCATCGTGTGTCGCCGATTCCGTCTTGTGAATCGCCGACTGACCTTGTGAATCGCCGACTCCACTTGGTTTTTTCTCGAGCCTCTACTCAGCTTGAAAGTCAAAAAACCTAAGGCCAGTCGCCGACTCCACCTGCTGAGTCGCCGACTCCACTTGGTTTCTTTCGAGTTAACTCAATTAATACCTACGCTCCGGTTGGAGTTCTCTTTTGTCATCTATGACATCTGAAAGGCAAAAGCACGATTACCATCTGAGAAACAAGGGTAAATCCTCAGTGGTACCCGATGGGGCACACACTGAGCATCCTCAACCAAACATACAAGTTGAAAGGTTCGAGGATGCTCAAACTGATCTGCCCCCTCGGACATCCATCTCTCCTGCTCTAGAAGCAAGGTTGGTTAACTTCATGGATAACATTGAAAAAAGAGTTGGCAACCTTGAAAAAGCAAGGAGTCAGAGAACCATCACCTGCAAGAGAGCGTGTGAATCAGCTTCTCACAATTTTCCGACTACGGAGAAAAAGAAAGGTCCAGAGCCAGAAAAATCAAGAGCTGGACCCGGAAAGAGTCGCACTGATAGGACTCTTACAACACGATTCGTAGAGGACCTCCGTCGGAAGCTGGCTGACACTCTAGTCATCAGCAATCCAATCGAGTTCTTAAGAGCCAAAAGCGCTCCTTTCCAAGAGGACCTTTTGAAGGTGGCCTTTCCACCAACCTGGCGGGTACCCAGAATAGAGTCGTACGATGGTTCGAGTGATCCACAAGATCACGTCAACCTCTACCTCAGCGTTCTGGAACCGCAAACCACTGATAACGCACTGCTGTGTTGAGCATTCCCCGGCACTCTTAAGAGCAACGCCTATCGATGGTTTTCCGGTCTGCCAGCTGGATCAGTTTCCAGCTTCGCAGACCTCGCGTCCAAATTCATCGCCCAACATGTGGGGATGATTAGGATCAAACACAGCGCCAATGCACTACTGGCGCTATGACAGGACAAACTGTCTTTAAGGGATTACACGATTAAGTTCACTTCAATGATGACAGAAGTGAGCGACTTAATCCCAAGTCTGGCCATTGCGGGGTACACAAACGGGCTGGTACCCTACTCCCCTCTGGCCCTGAATCTCACGCTCCATAAAGTGGAGACCTTACCCGACCTCTTCCAACGAGCTCAGTCATTCATTGAGGTGGAAGAGCATAATGAAAACAAGCTAGTGGAACTTGAGAACACTAGCTTCAAAAAGCAAAAGTTCGAGAGAAAGAGCTACAATGACTCCTCGAACAGATACACTAGCGATGCGGCTGATTCCTTCAGAAAGGATTGGAAGCCTAAACACGATAACAAGGTGTATCAAACATCCATCAAACAATCGCCAAGGGGTCCACCTCAACCTTGGAGGAACCGGACCCCACTAACAATCAGCAAAGGCGAGCTGTTTGAAAAACTGAGGAACAGAGCGGATCTGCCCGCTCCTCGCTCTATGGACCCTACAACCAAGGATCGCCGTCAGAAAAGTGGAAAATTCTGTAAATTCCAAAAGGACCACGGCCATCTGACAGACTATTGCAGGGAATTCTTGCTCTATGTTGAGCAATTAATTTCGAACGGCGAACTTGACAACCTGGTCAAAGGATCTCGGGATCGAAACAATTGCAAGTCTGACACGAAAGGGAAGCGCCCACGCTCTCCTTCACCAGACAGCGACAATAGCGAGGACCACCCACGGAAAACCATCCATATGCTATTTGGTGGTAGACCCACAGGAAGGCTAACATAACTAAGAGGAGTAGGAATAAGCTGTCACCCAAAAGTCCTTGCATCTGGCACACGGACAACGTACAGCAACATCGTGCTTAGTATTAAGCGCGTTAGAGCCTCTTAGTCTATATACTAGTTTAAAAATTACAAATCTTACTGTTGTAATTTACATTTTTTAATAAAATTTAGATTTATCATCTACCTACGACTCTAGCTAGCACCCCACACTATGAATCTATTTTGTCGCTATTGCCTTAATAGATTAAAATCGTCTTTAACACATTACGATTCAACTCAATCTAGATATGGGTCCAAAAAGTTGCGGAATCGGCGAGTCACGGCCAGCAGTCGCCGACCCAATGGCAGTTGAGCCTTTTCCCCTCCGCTTGAAGGATTTTCCCTTGACGGGACCTGCATGTGTCGCCGACTCCACGATGGGAATCGCCGACACAGAGGTCTCAGGAATCTCCCCCAGCTCGAGAGGCTCCCGCACGACCACAAGGGCCTTGCACTGTGTCGCCGACTCCACAAGGGGAGTCGCTGACACTGGCGAAGCACCAAGCAGTTCGTGCACAGAGGCACTCAGTTCCAAATTATGAGGTGGCACGACCGGAGTCGCCGACTCAACCTCTCTGTTGGGAGAGGGAATCGGCGACTCAACGGTGTTCAACACCTCATCCAGACCCTCAGCGGTCAGCTCCGCTATAAAGGCTGACGTTTCAGTTTCCTTTAGTGGGGACAAAGGGGAATCGGGGGTAGACATAACGGGAATCGACGATTCGAAGGTGGAAAACTTGGGAATCGGCGATTGAAAAATCTGGGGATTTAGGCAATTGAAGAGACAAAAGGTGTTGTGAGGTTTTGGGGAAAACCTCTCCACTATTTATAGCCCCTGGGAAAATTGCAATAATCCCCCAGAAAATCCAAAATTTACAAAATTTGAGATCAGGAATCGATCTCCAAATCCCCCGAATCACGCCAATATCGCCGACTCCACAGGGCAGTCGCCGACTCCGAACAAAAACTCACAGCACTGTAAGATACATTTTCTTATTTGGAGATTTTACAAATATTCCCCGGATATCCTCCAAATATCCCATGGATCGCCCAAAAAGATCCGACGGTTACACTAGGAGTCGCCGACTCACAGAGGGAGTCGCCGACTCGCAGGGGTAAAAAACAAAAATGCCTCCTGCAGTTACCCAGACCATAGGTATCGCCGACTGGTGGCCTCCAGTCGCCGACTCCGGGTAAAGTAACAATAAAAACTGCCCCAAGTGCACGTTTTCAAGGGGGAATATCACAAGCTCTCCCGACACTTCTGACGCTTCGGTCAGAATTCGTCACACTTCAGGAGGGAGTATCACAAGCTCTCTCCATCGTTAGGGTTCCAAATTACAAGGCAACCCTCGAGTGTCGAATATTTCTGATACGTCGTCCGCTCTATCTCTAATAACTCTACGCTAATCTGGAGGTATAAATTATTCGTAAATTTAACCATAGGCTGAGCTACGATTCGTACGACCAAACCTACGCCCAGAGTGGCTAGCAATAGGGTTAGCAGAGTCTAATTTACGTCCAGAGCGGCTAAATTACGACTTGTGAATCTAGTTTCGGACCTTAGTTACAGTTTAAAGGGTAATTTATATGAAAGATTAGCAAAGGAAAAACAATAGATAGCTCGCCGACAGTCGCATACTTCGAAAAACACTCGTCGCATTTCGAGGGGGAGTATCACAAACTCTCCCGACACTTCTGTCTATTTGGATAGAAGTCGTCTCATTTCGAGGGGGAGTATCACAAACTCTCCCGACACTTCTGTCAATAGAAGTCATCACATTTCAGTGGGGGAGTATCACAAGCTCTCCCGACACTTCTGTCGCGTCGGCCAGAAGTCGTCAAAATTCGGGGGGAACATCACAAGCTCTCCCGACACTTCTGTCGCTCCGGCCAGAAGTCGTCAAAAAACTTGAGCACGGTAAAATCTGTCGCTTCGGCCAGATTTACCGAGGACAAATTTGAGCAAAGGAGGGACATCACGAAAGGTAGATCACACGGTAAGTTCAATAATAAATATATGCGTTTTCGAATTGATCTAGTTGTTTTGCAGGATGTTTTCTTTTTTGCAGGAAAGGTTCTAATAGTGAACCAGGTTCTAATAGTGAACCAGACTCTGATAGTGAGTCAGCAGGTTCTGTATCCGAGGCAAGAATCAGATTCTGATAGTGGATCTGTAGCCTTGGTCAGAATCAGACTCTGATAGTGAGTCAGTGAACCAGGTTCTAATAGTGAACCAGACTCTGATAGTGAGTCAGCAGGTTCTGTATCTGAGGCGAGAATCGGATTCTGATAGTGGATCTGTAGTCTTGGTCAGAATCAGACTCTGATAGTGAGTCAGATTCTAATAGTGAATCAGCAGGTTCTGTATCCGAGGCAAGAATCGGATCCTGATAGTGGATCTGTAGCCTTGATCAGAATCAAACTCTGATAATGAGTCGGCACTTCTGTCGTTTCAGCCAGAAGCTGTCACATTTTTGAGCATGATAGATCTGTCGCTTCGGACAGATCAATCAAGGATTTATTGAGCATAAGGAGGAGCAGCATGAGAGGCAGCTCCACACGGCAAGGTCAGTAAATCAATAAATACATCCTTTAGACTGATATAGTTGTTTTGCAGGTTGTTTTTTGTTTTGCAGGCATGATTTTGTCGCTTCGGCCAGAATTAAACCAAGAATTATGTTGTCGCTTTGGCTTCAATAGTTCTTCGAACATTTGGAGATCATTTTGTCGCTTTGACATTAATGATCTCGACCCATCTTGCGCTTCGGCCTATGGGGTAACCGTCGTTGCGGACACCAAGTCGCTCTTGATCAGGGTAGACTATAAACATCAGTTCTGATAGTGAACTAGATTCTCGTGCTTCGGCTAGAATCAGATTCTAATAGTGAATCCACGCGATCTGTCGCTTCGGCCAGAACCCGATTCGGATAACGAATCTACGCATTCTGTTGCTTCGGCCAAAATCAGATTCTAATAGTGAATCCACGCGATCTGTCGCTTCGGCCAGAACCCGATTCGGATAACGAATCTACGCATTCTGTTGCTTCGGCCAAAATCAGATTCTAATAGTGAATCCACGCATTCTGTCGCTTCGGCCAGAATCCACACAGCAAAAGTCGCTCTTGATCAGAGTAGGACTGTAAACATGTAGTTCCATTGGCCTGGAACTAGATTCTGATAGTGAATCAGTCCATCTGATAGTGCATGGACCACGCGGAGCCATTAGTGTCGCTGTGAGCGCAATGACTCAATCCCATCTTGTCGCTTCTTGCCTTGATGCGGATCACCTTGCTTGGGGGGGGGATACTGGCGGTACACGTGTGTTTTGCCATGCTCTCTTCAGGGGGGAGTACTGGTGAGACATGCCTGATCACGTCAGTCACTCCCAGCAACGCCCTTCGACAAGGACTAGGGTTCCGTCGCTTTATGCCGGACCCCCGGAGAGTTCCACGAATTCGGAAGAAGTGTCTACGTCAAGTACTCAAGGCAACACCTGGGAGTCGCCGACTGGGACTACCAAGTCGCCGACTCCAGGGGTGAATCGTTGACTCTAGGCCTCGTGGACAGTTCTGGTAGACTGCCACTGGACTCATGGGGAGTCGGCGATTGAACCTCTGGATCGGCGATTCCCACACCTGAGTCGCCGACTCCCAGCCGTTACTTGGGTGGGCCCACGTCATTAAGGCACCCTTCAATGGGGTGGGCCCCACGCTAATGAGTGGGGAAACGTCCCCCAGGACCCTATAAAAGGGGTCCTTGGGGGACCTCTACCCTCAGGTCATTCCCACTTGACACACACCAACCAGAGCAACACTTGGAGCCCGAATCGCCTACTCCCAAGAGAGTCGCCGATTCCCCTCCCCTTCTGCAGGTACATTGACGTAGAGCGTGCGTCGTGGACTCCAAAGCCTCCGGCCCTCCTCGCAACCCCGCGAGCCTACTGGTAGCAGATTTCGTGCTTCATCACCAGTGTAGAAAGGGAGAGAATCATAAGTAAAACAATCAATCTGAGCATTATGTCTTCAACCATGAACTTCAACAACTGTTTAATCGTAGTTAAATTTTAAAAAAAATACTCACATCGAAACTCGAACTCTATACTTTTAGAAATTTTAATAGTTATTTTGACCAGTTGAGTTAATTTCCCTGTGTAAGAAAAAAAAGGAGACTAATTTTCTGAGACATAATTTCCTAATTTGCTTGATCACTGAAAGTTCAAGTTAGTTGCTTGATCACATTTTTATTTTACTCCTCTACTTTATAGGAAACAATTCTG
This sequence comes from Zostera marina, assembly GCA_001185155.1. Lineage (NCBI taxonomy): Eukaryota > Viridiplantae > Streptophyta > Magnoliopsida > Alismatales > Zosteraceae > Zostera > Zostera marina. The sequence continues at coordinate 701,596 of LFYR01001699.1, read as the reverse complement.
GTGAGATATCGTTTATCTTACCATTAATTTATCATCTTACGGTTTACGACAATTATCAGTTTTTTTTGTCTTGTACCAACTACATTTCGAGATCAGACCAGTATCACATTTCGAAAAGAACAGACATCCAAGATCAAATATCTCAATTTTCAATTGAAACTAGTCCTTACTTTATAATCTTGTGGATACTAAGTGTTTTTTTAATAATATTTTAAAAAATGATATTGAAATGTCATAAGAATCATATAATATATCACTATAAGTGATGTTAAAAAAATAATTACACATCGAAACTCGAACTTTATACATTCAAAAAATTTAATAGTTACTTTGACCAATTGAGTTAATTTTCCTATGTAAGAAAAAAAGTTCAGTGTTGTAAAAGACTACAATCCAAATCTAGGAGACTAATTTTCCGAGTCATAATTCTCAGTTGCTTGATCACTGAAAGTTCAAGTTAGTTGCTCGATCACATTTTTATTTTTCTCCCCTACTTTCTGGTGAGATATCGATTATGTTCCCATTAATTTATCATCTTACGATTTACAACCATTATCAGTTTTTTTTGTTTTGTACGAACTACATCTCGAGATCAGACCAGTATCACATCTCGAAAAAAACAGACAATCGAGATCAAATATCTTATTTTTAATATCTCACTTGAAACTAGACCATGATTTAGGTTCGACAAAAATGATAAGTGATTAAAGTTAACTTTTTCATTTTCTCCCTGATACCTCTTGGAGTATTAAATGTTGTAAAAGTAAAATGGCATTTATTGAACATTGAAATGGCTGAATTGAATACACCTTGAGAATATGTCCACATTGAAATTAAGGTTTAATCTCTTTTTCTCTAAAAGGTCAGTGTATATAAACCTTCTTTTGCCTTTTGAACGAAACTGGACTAAGATTGGATCGAACGAACCTGGAAATGTTCTTGGACTGCTCTAACGAACTCAGCCAAGGGTATCATCAGTATTCTTGTCCTTGTTGAATAAATCCAGTGGATCGAAAGTATCATAAGAAATGATGTGATTTGGAAAAGATCGATTTATTTTTGTGAAAAATACAAAAAATAAATTGGTTTCATAGATGTTGGTGTTTAAATGATTGTTTTAAGGTGTTAACTGTTAAGTGTTAAATTTTAATAAATCTCAGAAAATTACATAAATTATAGGAAAGATGTTAGAAATATAAGCAAAAAGCAATCACCACGAATATGTATATGCAAAAATGACTGTAGTCTCTAGATGATATGATATAAATGACATGTAATTTATATTAACTATGAGGGCATATAAGTCAGAAATTTATACGTGGATATAAATGAAGTCATTGGTAAGTAGTAACATGCTGCTGGGATACAAAAATAATTATAGCCAAGTCATAATTTCTTTAGATTATAAAATTGTATTAAAACATTGGAATTTGCAATGATATTACCATCAACTCAAAAGGGCTATCCAATGTACAGCCCAGATCTCTCTTAAGATACCTGTTCTATGTGAAAACTTGAGTATCGATAAACTATTTATGAAACACAAAGTAGAAATCATAAACATGTTTCTCCTAAAGGTGTTAACAAAAAAGATAGTAAGATCAAGAAATGATGGCATACCATCAAACAATAACTATTGGCAGACCAATGAAGATCTTGGGTGTCGGGAGTGTATGAGGGAATAATGGATAAAAGAGGGTTGTAAAAAGGGTTGTTATTTTCGTTTTCTCCTTCCAAAGCAACCTGGTCGAAGTAAGAAATAAAATTAGTAAAGAAGAGGATACAAATAGATTATATACATGTGATTGAACACTAAATTCTATTTTTAACCCTTTTATAAACTATGATTGTGTCAATCTATATAACTAATCACCTTACGAAGAATGCGTAAATGACCACAATAGATTGCTTTAATTGATTAGTCCTGTATCATGACTATGGAAAGATTAGGGTAGTAAGAGGATAAGTCAAGGATTTTAATAGTTGCGAAGAAAATTTAATCACCAGAATAAGATTTTGGATTGTACACTTGCACGACTATGATGGCTAATTGGCTTTAAACTGATGAGGTTGTTTTTGTAGCACACTCTTCTTCAACCTCATTGTCTTTTTTTACGAGAATATTTTCAACTTTGACGCCTTCATCTTGTCCTCCTAGTTCTAGTTGTTCATCTTGTCCTCTTAGTTCTGGTTCTTCATCTTGTCCTCCTAGTTCTGGTTCTTCATCATTCCCTTCCATCACCTAAAAACTTCAAATTAGTCAAGGAAAAAACATATAACATAAATTGAAAACAAACTTAACAATCACTAATGATATATTAGTAAGCCGACCTCGTTGGTTGTCTCTCCATTCTCTAATATTTCATCTTCTTCTTCTCTAATGTGCATGCTTTTAAAAGTTTCAATAAGATTAATACTAGATTTGTCTATGTAGTTTAAGAACTCTTCAGCTGGAGGGTAATTACTCCTGTTTTGGTAATAAAATTGAACCGTACAAAACAGTTAATTTCCAAGTGTATGTTTAAAAAATAAAGGATGCAGAAAATGAGAAAACATCGTAATTAAAGTACCTTTTCTCAGCAACACTAGCCTCAACCTCAAGGCCAATCTGCCAGTCATCAAATAAATTAGGGTATTCCAAGGGATCTGCCAGAGACTCGGCGGCTTTTGGATTAATCTACAAACAGGGTGCATTTCATAAGATTACCAAGACTGATATTTTAAGATTTTAACTTCCCGGTTCTCATATGCAAGTAAAAAATAGAAAGTCGAAGAATTGACTATTGAACAGTAAATTTAACAGGTTTTAAAAAAACATTAGACAAAATAAATTATGACCACAAATTCCTGTCATTTAAGGTAAGGAATGGAAGAGAAGCGAACCTTTTTAAGATCCTTACGCCAGATTTCTATTATCTGGGACACCTTGCTTGGAAGATAAGATCGTGCCATCAAAGCAGCTTCAGGTATTCGATTGCTACAAAAAGAAATATATGTGAAAATTTATTTGAAAAAAAAAGAATAATGTATTTGCAAGATTTACCTTGAAACCAAAAGTTCAATGCAATCCTCCAATTTACCAAGCATAAAGAGACAAAGGAAAGAAACATTATTCTTTCCATTCTCTTTTGCAAGGGATGCAAGTTTAGTTATTCCTACAACATCCCCAATAGACGAATAGAGAAGGAGCAATCCACTTAGGTCCATAGCATTTGATAAACACTCTTCTGCCATCTCAATCTACAATAAAAAAACAAAATTAAAAAAAACCCAAAAATACATTCAAAATCAGAATTCAAAACCAAAATTCAAAATCAAAGATCCCATAATGCAAATGTAAAAACCAAAATATAAGTTCTGTCAAAACTCAAAAATACCATAAAGAATCAGATTACAAATATTTATACAGGCATGGGCATATGAAATCAGATCTAGAAAGGTATCCATAATACATCCCATGTAAAAATCTATACCAATTGCTCATTGGTGTCATAGGATAAAAAAGTGGACCAAATGCACTCATTGTGATTGAATCATGAACCTAACACAATTCATTTATTCTCAATTGACCGTTTATATCTAAAAGTTAAATTAAAATAAAATATTAGAGAACCCGATATATACCTAATAACATGATTCGTTTAACTATTTTGACCCAAAATTTCCCTACTTGGTTCATTATACTTTAAATTCGTACCGATTCAAGCCTATCATTTGACTAAAAACATGGCAGGCTATCTAAACATTCCAGGATGTTTTTTTGAAGGGAAGATAAACTATAAAAGAGTGGGATTTTCCATGTAAATACTACATTTGAGAAAAAAAGTTACAAAGTCTAACTTCATAGAAATGTAACCTTTCCAGATGACATGGCTATTTCTCCCAACTGCTTCCATTTTGATTCGCTCTGTACTTCAGCAGCAATTTCCTGTAAAAAGTTAAAGCTTCAACTATTATCCACGTAGTGGCTAGAGAATAAGTATGAGGGTAAGGGAATTAACAAAAAAGTATTACATGAACATATGATTTGATAAAAGAGTAAAAAAACAATTATACCTTAGCAATATCTAATTTGCAAAGTTGTAAAGAAAGATCAAATCTGTAATTAGGATCTGTAGCAATTTCCAACGACTCTTCTACCATGCCACGAGATTCCAGGAAGTGAGCCACACTGGCAAAGAAAATAAATTTATAGTGAATCAAGATAAAGATTAAATTATAGTGGATCATAATTCATAAATTGGGACAAATTGCAGTGTTACAACTTAAAACAAAGAATTATATATTCAAAATATGTTTAGCACAAGACTATTGGTTTTAATGACGCGCATGAGAAAATTAGAGCACGAGACAGGAATATTATTTTAGTAGTGTGGATGAGAAATTCAGAGAATTATAAAGTACAAGTAGCCATCATGTAAAATGAATTTCTAGGAGTTAATCAGACTTAATTATATCAATTAAAAAGTAAAAATAGTTTTTCCTTACTGATTGACTTACTATGATAAATGAAGCAACACAATCACAAAATATTAACACCTGAAATATATCATTACCTGTTATGATGCTCTGTGGGTATTAAATGCAAAATTTCATTTGCCCGGTCCAAATCTCCACGCATCACTAGAGTTTTATACTCAATTAAACTTAAAAGAAGCGTATAACCAATGACACTGCATCGTGAAAGAAAAATAACACAGAAAATAATTAAAATAAATGAAGGGATTGATGGTTTAAATTCTTTAATCGTCTCAAAATTAGAACTTACTTGAATTCTTTGTCCATAAGATACACCTTGCTTTGTGTAGCAAGATAACCTAGCAAATACATTGGACGGTCCAAATGAAACATGGTGGTGACCTATATATAGGAAATCATATATTTAGATAATTGCTTATAGAGAAAAACACCACATGAAAAAATTCAAGCAGGAGTCTATGTCAAGTTATAAAACAAGAACCTCTCCTCCAACACAATAATTAAGTCTCCAAGATGAGTTGTTGTAAATGAAACAGTCGCCAACCCATATTCCAGTGCGAACCCGCTCATTTGTTTCATTTAAAAGTTCAAATGCATCCTCAACACCCTCTTCTTCAGATGGTCTGGCATTTTCAAAGTAAGAAGAAACAATATCCTTCTGCAATACATCAAAACATATTCCTCTTAAGGTTTATCATGCTCACAGTGAAGTAATTCTAAACTTTAAGGTATCAATGAACTCACATTAAACTTCAAAATGTAAAATGATGCGTCGCTAGCAATTGCTACAAGATCACCACTATCAGCCCAATATAGATTCTGAAATGATAATTTTTATTATAATGAAAATACCATCTGTCATAAAAGTTAACAAGGTGTAGAGGAAAAATATCTAATGGATCACCAGTACTTAGTACTCACTTTGACATTGACATCAATACGGCGTATTAATCTGCACTCGGCCCAATCAAAGAAACAAATAAAATCAGACGAACACATTGCTAGTAAACTTCCTCCAAAAATGCGCTCTACAGAAAATGTTGGCCGTATGCTTTTCTTTTCCTGTGACACAATAGAAATAAAAATCACGCATTTGAGTAATGTGCTCGCTCGCAGAAGTACAAAGACAAAAAAAAATACAGATGCCTGCCCTGAAAATTATAAAATACAGACCTGAAAATTCTTTCCAAAAAACTTTATTCTTGATGTACTCTCCCTAACGGCATATTCTCCCTCAGATGACCATACAATTTCCAAAGCAGATCCATACGACCTATTTCTCCAAGCCAATGCAGTATATATAATGTATTCACCATCGCCACAAACGACAACAAACCTCCCATTTGGATTGTGTTTTAAGCTCTGAAAGCACCAAAAAATAATATATAAACAATACTTAATGACAATATTGTTGTGCTAATAAAATAACATTGAAAAATGATACATTGAATGTTAAAAAGGAAGATTGAAAGGAAAAAGAACACGAATGTCTTAAAAACCATTTCCAAAAAATCATCAGAAAGTACCTGAGGGTAAAGATCACAGCTTCCCAATTCCTTAACAGCCAAAGGCAATCTTTCCCCATCTGCAACCTGAAAAACATAGCAGTAAGAAATTGTTGAAATTCAAGTTAACTTTTGAAGAATCAAGAATGACCCCTGATTTATACACTGTAGATTAAAAAACCTCGGTATCTGCACCCACAGACCGGATGTTGACAGTCTGAACCTCATTATGCTTTGCCCATATGATTTTACCGCTATTGTCCATGCTAGCAACTGGTTCTTCACGTCCTATCTTTATCATGATGGTTCCTTCATCGTATCCCATCACAACCCTGAATAACAAGCCATTAAAAAAATTATGCTCAGATGAGCATTGTAGATTATAGATACGTGCAAGGGAAAGCATATCAATTGATGTCATTTTGTAGTATCCAGATTCCAAAGTTTAGATCAACATCAGACAAGGGCAAAAGAGATCATAAATAATATGAAATTATGAAAGAAAAATAATAATAATTAATAATAGAATAACAGGAATGCGAAATAAAGTAATTGAAAATATCCAAAAACGAAATGGATTAAATGACTTTCCAGAAAATATGAGAGAATGAGCATTGAATAGTGTTTGACATATTACATTGCATGGATTAATGAACTTACCTTCTAGATCCCCGCATACATCCAAGTGCCCAGACTCTTTCAAGACCATAATTTAAAGTATTCTCAAGTCTGCAAAGAAGAACCAAACAGTATGGAGAAGAAAAATAACGGTTTGACAAATTCCCAAGCTATTGTATTATATTTGTATGTAGAAACTAGAAAGAACGATAATAGAGGGAAAACACAAACATATGTATTAAATGAAGCAATATTGAAACTCTTTTTAGAATTAAACTTCACTGATGGTTTTACCTATATGTTGTTGCATGCCAAATTCGAACAGTCCCGTCTTCGGAACCTGTAATTATTATGGGAAGTTCTGGATGGAAAACTGCTGCTGAAACATTGTGTGTGTGACCATCAAGAGTTTGCACACAACTTTTAGTCTGGTAGTCCCAGACCTGTCCCAAGATAATGGTTATATTTATACTTTAATAGTCCAAAAGAATAATTAAAACGAAAACAAAGAAGCAAATTAGAAACTTACTTTAGCAGTGTGATCGTCTGAGCCAGTAATTAAATATGGCTTGTCACCACCTGTGAAGTAATCAACACAGTTCACACCTTTCAAATGAGCATCTAATGTAAAATTTGGGTCTTGAGAACCAAGATTCCAGATCTGCATGTATATTGATTTAGTCAAACTAAATATCAAAACCATTTCTAAATGAAGGATTTCGCAAATATTTGAAATAATGTCACCGTGAACACACCTTTATTGTGCGATCAAGGGAAGCACTTGCAAAAGTGTTGGTATCCTTTGGATTAAATGTGACTTGCATCACATAATGAGAATGACCCTCAAATATCTGAGTACAGATCCATCCTTTTTCCCAATCCCAGAGTTTTATCAACATGTCATCAGATGATGACAAGACATAGGGAAGAGTTGGATGGACAGCCACACATCTTATGTAATCTGTGTGTGCCTCAAACACAACAACCTTGTCCATTGTATTGTAATTGTATACACGAAGAAACATGTCATCTGCTCCAGCAACAACCCATTGTTTGCGTGCAATAAATTTTGCTGACCGCACTGCAAAAATAGCATTTAAATGTTTGGTCATTTATCACAATAGGAATGGGTACTAACAGAATTAACTCATTACAAAGTAGATACCAGGTAATTCTGTGACCTCAAATGATTTTGCCATTGTCTGGAACAAGATAAAAAAAAATTATATAGATACATCAATAAATCTGGCAAAAAAATGCAATCGTATTCTCAAAGTCATTCCAAGATTTAAACATGATTAATTGTGTAACTAGTAACTATTAAATATTAACAGTAATTAGTAAATATTAACAGTATTAGAGTATCGCATACTGGTTATTCAGTTTTTCACAAGTGAATTTAGATATTTAACACATGAATACCTAATTAGCATTTAAACTATAGAGTAGGACAAAGGAACTCTACAATTTCCTGATACTTGAAATATGTCGTTTATAAACTTCCTAATAACAAAGTTAGATTTCTAAATTACATTAAATTTTGAAATCCGATCCTGGAAACCATATCATATTTTGACAAATAGTTAAATGCTACGAATCAATATTTTGAAAAGGCGAGAAAACCCCACTTGATTTTTAATGGTTGGTTTATTTTGAGGATATAGCACATTGGCAAATATTAGAAATGAATCCGCCATCCAATCCATATTATTACAAATGACTTTTTCAAGGGTGGGATATTTTTTGATGGCAAAAATATATAATCAATAATGCTTCAATAATTCAATTAGTTCAATACCTCTACTATTGCATTTTTTGCGAAACAATATGATTTTAAAATAACCAAAAGCACGTGGATTGCGAATCATGGAATGTGGGTATGAAAGCGGATAAAAATCAAATGATATTAACAAAATGAATGAAGCGGCAACTCTATGTAAGTGAGAAATATGTGGCATTAACAAGAATTAGGAATGATGTAAGAAGTTCTGACCTGAGTTTGGTAATTCCAAATGCAAACAGTTCCAGAGTATAGACTTGCAAGAATCCTGCAGTAATGGCACATAATGTCCTTTTAGTTAGTGGGAAAACTTTACATTATTCCGCTGAAGGTCATATGACAAAAAACAGCTAATGTCCTAATCTTGATTTGAATTCAATTTTATAAAGATAGAAAAGGTAAAACCCCATAAGTAAAAACGAAGAATATCAGAGCTTACTAGTTAGTAACTTAGTACTAGCAAGAAAAATTAAGTTGGTTAATTTACATGGGATTTTATCTGAATCCCCAACCCTATGTGTTAAACTATTAAAGCACTAGACAATTCACCGCTACAAGTGATTTGAATCAATTCAACGAAACAAGAATAATGCTAAGGTCTACAAAACATTTTCCCTCTATTGAAAGAAATATCGATACACTTATAGTCTTATACACATCAAGTGTATATGCTTAAACCTAATTAAAATAAACTTGGGAAATGTACCATCATACCATGGTTCTGTCGGATGCAGATCTACAGATTTCACTCTTTCAGATCTTTGAGCAAGTTTCCTCTGAACCAAGAAAAAAAAGAGTAAATGAAATGAAACATTGAAATAATTCAAATAAGAAGCTGAACAGGAACGATCTGACAAGCTAACTGATAAGAATTTATCCATTCGAAATGCCAAATAACAGTACCTTGATGTCTAATCTGAGAGGCTGCACCATCACACCAAACACCACCAGAGCAAATATTAAAAAGAACACAAGAACGAAAACACATCAGTAACAAAAAAGATACAATCGACATAAAAAAAATGCAACAAATCCCTATCAATCTATTGGAATTTTCAAACCAAACGCAAACAAACAGTCCTTATAAATTTCCAAAACAAACATTAAATCTAACGCCTTTTCTCATCAGATCTGGCATGCGTGGAGCAAAACAAAACAAACCAAAAAACAATTATCGCGGATGCCGGAAGGTCGGAGCCCTACCATCTTTCCGGGATAGAATGAATCTGTCGAAGAAGATCGAGAGAGAGAGTGCTCAAAGGAAGTGGTACGATTGACGAGATCTGCAACGAACGATTCCGGAATTCGCCAGAGAATCGCAGATTCAGGTTCGGCGGGAAGACGGAGAGAGAGGAAAGGAAGTGGGGATCGGAATGTTAGTCCAGATCCTCGGTGTGCATCAGGCGTGACTACGGATCATTTTATATTAACCTTTACTCATGGTTTTTATGACTTCATCGAAGGAAGTGATTGGTAGTGTAACGTGGTTAATAAGGAATTGGATTTTAGAAATTTGACTTTAATCTGAATCGGATTTTAGAAAATCGGATTTTCCAATGAATTAACTAGGGTAGTTTGTAACCTTTTTTTTATTTTTGTGTTTTACGAACCACATCTCAAGGTCAGATCAGTATTACATCTCGAAAAGAACAGATAACCTTAAAATATTAAATATCTCATTTTTGATATCTCACCTGAAGTTAATATTATTTTTAACCGATTACATCGTAGTGAAATTAAAAAAAAAACGTACAGTTGAAAATTATGATAGTTTGTGGAAAATTTAATCATTCGCATTTTAGCATTAAAAAAACCGAATCCAAGGGGCTAGAGAATAGTAATAGCATGCTATCGGGTAATCAAATCCAAAGTTGAGAAAAAATTATGTACATTAATATTTAATCCAATTACTAAAGTAATTTACTACATAAGACACTAATATATGTACGACGCAAAGTCGATTTAATGAACATGATTAATTTGATATATTTTGACCTCGACACACCTGATAATTACTCTATATAATAGTAATAATATCAGTTCAACATTTATTTTTATTTTGATAACAGATAATACATTTTTACAAGTAGAAAGACATACTAGAATTATATAATAAGACGCATTTTCGGAATGGTACATGTTCGGTGAGGTACGTATTGCGAACATCACATCTAGCCGTCCACTCCCTAGGTGAAGCTCCACCGTCCGTCGCGTATGTCAGGAAACGGGTGTCCGATGATGCCTTATTCCGTACCGTGTCATTGACTGTCCATTAGTTCGCCTTACCATCCACTGTAGCATCACGGAATCCCTGCTAACCATGCATCGCGATTTGGACAGAGTAACTGCGGAACTCACGCATCGCGATTCCACGGTTCCGTCATCACGTGTCGGTGACTGTTGTTCGGTGTGAGAACCGCGGAATCGCGAACGCAGAAGATAGTCTTGCACGGTAAGTTCAGTGTGAGACGCGGCACATTCCGCAAACACAAAAGATAATCCTTTCATAACTCATGACTCGCGGCACATTCCACGTCTATCTACTGCTATCTGCGGTCATGGAACCGCGTCATAACATTATCGCGATTCCGCGATTGCGGGACCAAATCTCGGAACGACATTTGACTTTATCAGGGACTGTACGATGGCGAAATGACGCCATCGGATTCAAGTACCGCACGGTGATCACCATACGGACGTGTCGTTTTAGAAAATGGGTGTTATATATAATATATCAATGGTTAAATCATTGTGAAAATTAAATGAAAATTATGTATACAACGAGATTCGAACTAAAAACCATTAATAATCTTAATAATTAGTATGATCAGTTGAGCTAATTTTTCTATGTACAACAAGTAATTTTTCTAGTGATTAAACATATTATCAAAAAAAGAAGCTTATGAAAACTTTTATTTTCAACCATCCGATTACCATGAGTAAAATCTTAACAGATACCACATCAGATCCGATGATACCAAATTTATCAGACTAAGCCCATCTAGAGGCTCAATCTAACAATACTATAAACTAGGGAAAGAGGTGTATTATGATAAGACTTACCTCTGAATGATATATCAAAACCACATGATATATCATCGATTACATCGTAGTGGAAATTAAATGAAAATTACGTACATATCGAGAATAAAACTATGGACTCTCAACCACCTTAATAGTTATCGCGCACGACCAGTTGAGTAAATCTCTCTGTAAAAGCTTTGGATTGATTTGAAACTTCTAAACTAATTAAAAAGACTATGAGAAGAGTTAATTGCAAGCTATAATTTATAGTTAATTAAACTCTACTATGATAAGGTAATATAAATTAAGGATATTAATTGTTATATACATAATATGTAATTTTAAGATAAGACACATGTTTCCGACTCTCTCGGGAGATTTTCTTTTCCAACTACCTCCGGTTCCTTCGGGAGATTTCTCCATCAATCGTCTACTAACACCGACCAACACTACAGAAAGAGTGATTTTTTCGGAGGATAGTATTGGCGGCCTGACCGTCAGTATTAGTCCTCGTGGCGGTCAGGTTATCACTTGTCAGTAATAATGTCGTCATATATGTTAGCCTGTTACAGACTGCATATAACCCATATCAGTCACACTACTGTATTACTGACGACTAACAAGAGGTACCGACCATGATTAAATACTTCCACGACAAACTAGCAACGTAGAAGATGGTTTTCGAAGTCGAGGATTGAAGAAATAGTTAGGGGTAATTGTGATTATGTAATGGATCAATAACGTGAATGTAGAGTGAAGATTAGATGAGCGGAGACAGAACACCAAGCTGAACCAGAAAGGGGAACAATAGCGGAGCGACGCTAGGGTTGGTAAAGGGGTTTTCCCGATTAATATTAACCACAAATGAAAAAGTATTAACCCTAAAAATTAAACTAAGCAGACTATTTATACTAAAACAAATAGAATTTGAGATTAAAGAAATGGATGGGCTGGTCCATTTGTTTTAATGGGCCTGTGTGATAATGTCAATACCTTCTCACAAAGTCGTTATATAACCCACTTAGGGTGATACCAGGATCCGCGCGCACGAAGAGTGCGGTCTGAGAATAGGTCCTCAGCAGAGGTTCAAGGAAGATTGAACATCGCAAGTAGGCCTTAAGGCTCGGGCTCAAATATTCCAGATGCCCAACCGATAATTATGGACTGAAAGAAGACATGGTCGAACCACCTCGGGGGAATCGATCGGACGATCCACTGGTATTTGGGTCGGTCCCTTTCCGGTTGGTCTCCTATAGGACCGACTGCCCCTAGCTCAGTGAAATGACCTATTTAATTTTCCCTCCTAGAAGTCTATAAATAGAGGAAGAGATTCATCATGAATTTGGAGTCACTCACCCTTCTTATGTTCGATAAGATTTATTTTGTCAGTGATTAATAAAACATAACGAACGGATCAGATTTATTTGACGTATCATGACGTTTTGAACTTTAGTACATCTGAAATGCGTCTTAAATTATGCGAATTATACATTTTTTCTATTGTAAAAAACAATAATTAAGTCTAAGTCCAACCATATTTTTTTATTTGTTTTCAACTAAGAAGAAATTTAGTAGGTGGGATTAATTCACTAAATATACCATCAAAGGGTTTTTTAGTAATCAGATTAAAACTGATCATATGAAAACAAAATAAGAACGATAAATCTAAACCGTTTATGATAAATCCAATGACCGGTATTGAATATTATACATATTTGTAGAGGTGGTAATACCAGATACGATTCGTAATACGATACGATACAATTTTAACACAACACGTTTACGATTAATAATGTCGGATTAGTGTCTAAAATGTTAACACGGTTAATAATAGTACCGTTTTAGTATTTGTTTTTAAAAACACGACATAATACAATTACACGAAATAAGTTGGCATGATACGAAATAAGGTAAAGATAAGATATACCAAAAATTGAAATTATGATTTGAAATTTTTCAACAACAAATATGTCATTAACAAAAGGGGAGAATGTAAAAATAAGATTCTCAATGACATATTTAGTTGTTAATTAATTTGAAATATAATAAACTCTAATAAAAAGACAGATAAAATTGACTTGATATATGATTAAACTAAAATTGACTTGACATATTTAGATTGTGTTTGAGAGGAAGCATTTGAACTTTAAGTTTTATTTTCATTTTTAGAAATTGATTTATGATTATCACGAAGACATTGTTTTTTAATTATATCTAGAATATATTTGGGATTACCATTAGAGGTCACATAGAAATGACCTAATCAGATGCTTAATAGATAATAAGATTAATACTTCAATATGTTCTACGATGTGAATGGGTTATAATTTCTACACTTCCATTAAATCACCTCTTTCGGTAATCGTTTTTAAATATTCTCCTGGGACGTCTGTATTCACTACGTTCTACCCTCGTAGACCACCGCATGCAGAAATTGATGTTTGAAAAACACCGCCTTGAATGAGGACAACGACGAACAGAAAGGTCGTCGACTAAATAAAAAAAATCCAATTCCTTACAAATGGAGGAGTAGGGCACATGGATTATTCAATAGAAATTCTGTAATTTCTACATCGAGGGAACCGATCAAGGGTCGAGGTATGGTAGACGACGACGTACCAAACAACTGTAGATCATGGCCGCCTGCACGTACGTCAATAGTGGGCGGCATGACGACGGGACAAAAATTATATTTGAAATTGTGGATTCTGACGGACGGCTACAAATGGAAGTGAACGACGAACGGTCAGATATGGCGTCCGCAGCAAGGTGCCCGAACCGCACCAAAAATGCATCCTAATATTTTATATAAAACTTAAGAGATTTTACATAAAAATATTATTTTACCTTTATTATATAAACGATAAACATAGTTAATTATAATAATGTATTTTCGCAAATACTAAACCGACATTATTATTAATCGTGTCAAAACTTTAGACACTAATCTAACACTATTTTGAATCTGTCGTGTTAAAATCATGTCGTGTCGTGTGTTTTTTACGAATCGTGTCTGTTATTGTCACATCTACGTGTAAGTGCTATCATAAAAGAGCAAGACATTACCATTTATATTTATACCATCAATTAGGGTGTCAAATAAAGCCCGGTTTGGGCTCGCGAGCCCAAACCCAATCCTCAAGCTCGATAGGCTCGGTAAGGAGTATAAAAAATTAAAAATATATTATATTTAGAGAGAATAGAGGTGTAAAATAGTTGGTAAATGTTTGTTTAGTATTTGAGAGGTGTAGCATAGTTCGATCCCTCATATCTCTAAATAATTATTTCTTTTAATTCGATCTCGAGCCCGAGCCTAACAATTCTTAAAACGAGCCGAGCCCGAGCTCGGCCAAACCAGGCTCGACGAGCTCGAGCCCGAACCTGGATAATTCCTTAACGAGTCGAGTCTGAACCCGACTCTATAAGCAAAAGTTCGACTCGTTTGACATCCTATCGTCCAATCATCAATAATGACTGTGTTTGTGATCATTATTCGTGTTATAAAGTCAACTTTTGTGTTGTGTTTTTAATAATCCGCCTAAGTTTTTAATTAAATGTAGCATGGAAATATGGAATGCACATTTATACCAATGGACCAATGGTTGTGTTTTCTGACTTGTTAACGTGTGAGTGTGGGACGTCATAACTGCTGTCTGCAACGTGTTTTCAATATTTTCATTACCCATTTAGCCCCGAGAATTTTTTAGTTTTACGTCTACTTACTATCACATTTGCCCTGTGATAGAATCGATCTTGTAAGGGTAAAATAGTCTTTAAACATGATTTGAAATAATTGGTTTTAAAAGCTGTGCCAACCGCATACGTGTATCTTAATTTATTCAAAAATGTTAGCTATTTTGTAATTATTATTAGCTTTGACTCTTGAGTTGTGTGCCTCTAAATTGCATTTCTTCCCCATCTCTTTTCGAAAATTATATAAATACCCTTTGTTTGTAATCAAAAGTACTATTCTACCCTACATTAGGTAAATTTTATCATTTAAAAAAAAACAGGACTATTAAAAAAAATTTAATGATCTAAATTAATTTTCAGTCCTTTACGGATTTTTATTAAATTTTCACGGATACATATTTTTTTAAGACGCATTTTTGGAACGATACCCCTTCAGTGAGGACACCATATCCGACCGTCTAATCGCCGTGTTCATCCTCCACTGTTAGTACTGCGATCCTCCACCGTCCTCCAACGGTTTGGGAATCGCCGCGATCCTACATTGCGGAATCTGGAACTCGCGGAATCGCGAGTCGGTGGAGGATCGCGGATTTGAAATCGGAACATCACGAGCACTTCGCAGAACAACATCACAGATTTGTGGGACGACATCACGAGCGATCATCACGTGATGTCGTCCCGCAAGTACCGCACTCAGTATCAGGAACGGACGTACCGTGCCTGATACTTGATACTGGGTGATTTTTTTTTATAACAAGAGTATATTTCTAAAAATAGAAATACCTACCTCTGGTACACAGCGATAATATATCAGAGTCATATAATATATCACTGGTTAAATTGTAATAAAAATTTAATAAAATTTGCGTACACGGCGAGACTCGAACTGGTTATAGAGAGATTAAAAAATAACAGAGAGATTAACTCAACTGGTTATAGTAATACTAATGTTTTAATGATCCGTGTTTCCTGTCTCATTGTGTACGCATTTTTATTAAATTTTCATTATGATAATATAACCGTTTAACATATCAATTTAAGGTAGATATTTTTTTACAATCAAAGGTATATTTCTGAAAGTAAAAATATTTACCTATGGAAGATATATCAGAATCATATATATAATATCAGTAATTTTCAGTATCTTATCGTTCGCATCATGTCCATTAACTTTTAATCCAATAGCTAAAATAATATACTGCATAAAACACTAATACACAAAAAACACTAACTCATGTACGACGAAATGTCGATTTAACGGTCATGATTTTTTGACACATTTTAACACATTGAAATTAAACACTAGAGTGGAACTAATCCCATTATTGAAAAAAGAAGTCAAAAAGAAATAAATGTTGTAATGAATGAGGGAAAGGGTAGAATAGGCATAATATTTATAAAAACACTAAATTCTAATTCAGCAATAATTCAGGATACTTAAACCGAAAAAACCCCCAAATAAAATAAAACAGTATTTTTATTTTTTAAAACCTCTCCATCCAGCGTCCACTTAACCTCCATCTCTGCCACCTTCGTCTCAATTTCTCCCACCGTCATCGCCAATCGATCGTCGATCCACATCCCGTAGATCTCACCAGAACATCGATTTTAGCGTTTCTACATCTCCGATTCAAGATCCTGCACTTCGGAACTGCATTGATGGTGGAGAAACAGCTTGTTTCAGCTCAGATCAACGAAGTTCCGTGATCTAGTGTGAATGAGAGAAGGTTTGTTTTGTGGAGATTTTCGATTCTATTAGATCATAGTTCTTCTTCTTCTTCTTTTTCTTTTTCTTTTTCTTCGGTTTGTCATGGTTCTGTTTTTTTTTAGTTTGTTCGGAAATGCGTGTTTTGAATTCTTGTATGTTAGGGTTTTGAATTATGTGGATTCTGTATGTATTGCAGATTTGCAGGGGTTTCTGAATTTTTGATAACAGGAGTAGTGATTTTATGGAGCAAACGAACGGAAGAGAGGAGGATTTACATGTGAATGTGATTAAGTTGAGTTCTATTCGTGTTTCTAAAACCTTGCAACCTACTTCATCGGGGAAGTCGTCAACTCCCAAGGGATCGCCTAGAAATTACTCACCTTCTTTTCGAAAATTTAGAGTTCCACGGAAAGATAAAACCAGTTGGTGGAAGTTAAGATGCTTGTGGATGAATGATCGATCTGTTTTCTTGTTTATTTTGATTATACTATGGATGTATATAGTGGTTCAAGTACAGATAAAGTGGTCGCGTAATGGCTACAATATAATTGACAAGAGTGATGTGGGAAGTGTACAGAAGATGTTTCGTGTAAGTAGAATGGTTGATGTTTTTAATTCCACTATCTTGGATTGTAAGAATTGTGTCGGGAATTTGGTCAACAGTGGAATGCTGGGCTCGTCTCAGCAGAATGGTAAAAGATTGAAGCATATAATAACAGAGAGTAACAGTGAGAGTGAATGGAGAGAGGGTTCGGATATACGAACGGATGTTCTTGTTGAAGAAGGAATACCAAGGATAAACACTTCTTATGGATTTCTTATCGGTCCATTCGAGAAGATAGAAGATCGTATTTTGGGTTGGAGTCCTGATGGGAGAAAAAGAATATGTGATAAGAGTGGTGAATTTGGTCAAATGGTTTCATCCAGGAGTTTTGTTTTGATATTTCACGAGCTTTCTCTTACTGGTGCTCCACTTTCAATGATGGAACTAGCAACGGAAATTTTGAGCTGTGGTGGGACTGTTTCTGTTGTGGCAATTAACATGAAAGGTGGCTTGTTGCCTGAAATGGATCGGAGGGGAATTAAGGTGTTAGCGGATAAAGGAAAGAACAGCTTCAGGGTTGCCAGGAAAGCAGATCTCATTATAGCTGGATCGAGTGTTTGTTCATCATGGATAGGTATGCAGTGATTTTTTTTCTTCCATTCTTTCATCATAATACAGCTTCGTAGAATCAATGGGGAGGGGGGGGGCTAAATATAGACAGTCACATTAAACTACTTGCCCCACCATTATTTTGGGGCAATATGGAACTCATAATTCCCTTTGTTCTTTTGACCCGCTCTTCCGTTTACCTGGTCCTATTTTTAGGTCGGGACATGAGTGAGGCTGTCCACTTACGACCCACTCCGTTCTCACCTCTAGTTGCAGACATGACTTATGTTTGACTCCTATTATAATCCTGTATTTTCAAGAACCTATGAAATAAATCAGAGATTAATTTGGGAGATTTCATTCATTTTATGATTATCAAAAGTGATTCTATTTTTTGTTCACAATTCCTGATGTATATACCCTGTTATCACTTGTCTGCATTTTAGAAATAAATGCTAATGATATTTGAAATATTATACCTTCATTCTTGATAGATTCATAAGTGCTGATCATTCTTGTTTGGCAATTTGTTTTCTTCAGAAGATTACCTTTCACATTCTACCGACGGTTCAAATAAAATTCTATGGTGGATCATGGAGAATCGACGAGAATACTTTGATAGAGCTAAATATTTGCTTAATGAAGTGAAAATGTTGATCTTTCTTTCAGAATCACAGTACAATCAATGGCTCATCTGGTGTGAAGAAGAACAAATCCAGTTGAAGACAAAACCCACAACGGTTTCTCTTTCAATTAATGATGAAGTGGCGTTTGTAGCAGGAATTTCTTGTTCCCTGAACATGTCGTCTTCCAGTATTGATGAGATGCAGGAGAAAAGGAAGCTTTTAAGGATTGCAGTTCGAAAGGAGTTGGGTTTAGCTGATTCTGATATGCTTGTTCTCTCTCTTAGTAGTATCAATCCTGGAAAAGGGCAGCAGTTGTTGCTCGAATCACTACTATTGGATTCTGAGCAGAAACATCCAACACATCCTGAAAGAACCAGTATCGTGAACCATGACAGAGAGATAGAAAATATTCTTCTTCAGACTCATAAAAATGATGGGGGTGCTTCTAAGATAGAGAGGAGGAGGAGGAGGGGAAAGAAGAGAAAGAAAAAGTCTAAATCATCTAAGATTTCTTCAATCAGTTCCACTTCCATAAAGAGATCCATTATTGCAACCAAACTTCATGATTACCGAAAATCAAGGAAATTATTGTCAGACAAAGTGGATGGCAGGAAAGAACCATCTATTAAAGTTCTAATCGGTTCCATTGGATCAAAAAGCAATAAGATTTTCTATGTTAAGGGTATGTTAAAATTTCTATCTCAGCATCCAAACTTCACAAAGTCAGTATTATGGACTCCTGCAACTACATACGTTTCTTCTCTCTATGCTGCAGCAGATGTTTATGTAATCAATGCCCAGGTAACTTTGACTCTACGGCTACTGATGAAATCGTTATTTTGGAGTTGGATTATATTTCTCTAACTAAATATTTGTGTTCAGGGACTTGGAGAAACATTTGGGAGAGTGACAATTGAAGCAATGGCATTTGGTTTACCGGTAATTAACATTCCATAAATGTTGAAATCCATCATAAAGTCTGATCTAACATTTACTCATTCCTTAACGATCACTCAGGTCCTTGGAACAAACGCAGGTGGAACGAAGGAAATAGTTGAGGATAAAGTTACAGGGTTTCTTCACCCTATTGGTTCTGAGGGTATTAAACCACTGGCTCAAAATCTTCAGTTCTTGCTTTACAACCCATCAGCAAGAGAGCAGCTAGGGAAGAATGGAAGGATGAAGGCAGAGAAGATGTATCTAAAGCATCACATGTTTCAAAAACTAGCAGAGGCGTTTGCTTATTGCATTACATAAAGGTCAATCAATAATTACCATTCTTTTTTAACTTTCTTTTACTCCAATTAAAATTATACCATGAACAAGACAAATAAACAGATTTTTTTTCACAAAAAACCCAATCCGGCAACCTACTTTCTAATTCCTTAACTACGAAAATGTATCATTTTATATTTTTATACAACTGTATTCTAATTTTGTTGCTTATCTTGATTTTACATTTATTATCTATATCTATCTTAATAGAAAAAGATTCTTCAATCAGCTTAATTAGTTACACACTTACACTAATTACAATTGCCTAAGTATATTAGGATCCAACCCTCAATTCAAAACTGACCAAAGATTCTACTATTTGTGATGCGATTGTTAAAATCTTGGCAATCTCTGATACCATTAAGTATGATACCACAAAATGGTTCAGATAAAGAATGACAGTGATGATTCAATATCACCATGTATACTAATATTGTCTAATAAGTGTGGTTTGCAGAAATCAGGGATCATTCATAATCAACTTGATGAAAGAAAAAGGAAAATTAAAAGATCCAATAATTAAATCTATACACTTTAAATAAAATTACATAAGTCCATACAATCATAACCTTAAGTAGGTATGACATGGGTAAGATTAAGTAGGACAACTCCCCAGGAATTTGCTTGCTAATACCTAGGGGCACGAGGGAAGGTTGCATGTGACTCTACTTTTTTTATGTAAAGATCAATAAATTACCCGAGCTATTTTTACTCAAAAAAAACCCAATATGAGAATTCATCGTATAAGTAATTTTTATAAAAATTTCATTACGATTTTCAATTTTTTTTATAACTGAATGTAAGAACTACTTTTGTGTATGAAAATTACGTACATAATGAGAAGTCAAGAATAATGACAACCTCAATAGTTATCATTGCAAATTGAGTTAAACTTTTTATGTAAAAATAGGAAAAAATAAAAATAAACCAAAAACTTATTCTAAATTTGAAGATTATCCATATACACATCCAGGTACAGCTCAGCCTCACCTGGCTTGTCCCCTTGGGGTTTTGTCCTTTGTAATTTGTTTTGTTGCTGAATGTAACTGCAATATTGAATTCTGGTGGAGCCATGAGAGCTAGCAGGGCAAGAGATGTCTCAATCAGCTACCTGACCCATGATTCCATGAATTATGATACCATCTTTTCTTTTCTGATAAGTTTAGTGATACTCGAATCTTAAATTTTCAATCATCTTAATAGTGTTTATTACCAACTGACCTGATGCGTAATGCACTGATACCATGGATACCATCTCCATGGTATCAATCCGGTAGGTAGCTAGTAGCTACATCCATGTGCATAAGAATCAGCAGCAGTAGAAGTAGAACTTCTGTAATCAAGAATTTACCATAATTTTATTTTTAATTTATTCTATTCTTCATACCAGAATCTGAGTTTCCAGATGCACGAGTGCATGAAAGCGACAAAGAGATTAATTGAGATTACAGAAGGGAATTAATCAAGTTACAAAGAGATTTAGAAGGTGACGATGGTGGAGAGTGGTGACTGGTGGTGACTTGGGTTCTTTCTTCTTCTTCTTCTTCTTCTTCTTCTCCGGGCGTCAAAACCTATGTACATTTGATCGACGACGATCCAAGCTCGACGGAGGAGAGAGATTTTACTCGTGTGCATGCCAGCAAAGGAGAATGGCGATGCAACGGCAGAAGATGTAGGATCTTGTCTTCTGTTGCTTCACCATCGCCTTCCATCTCTTCCTCAGACTCGACTTCGGCCGGCCGCATCGGAACGCCGGTGACCCCTTGCTCGACGCTGCAACCATCGTTGGATCGGAAGGAAGGAAGGAAAGATCGGAATGGAGAATGAATGAGTGGTCAATGATCGGAGGAGCGATCGAGGGGCGAGGTTTATAGGTGGAGTTAATGGTGTCATTTATTATTCATGTGGGGTCCATGTGATGTCATAAATGATCTATTTGATAAATAATTAAAGAATCGATTTTTTTTAAAGACGATTTAGATTAAAAATAAAATAAAGAACTTACAAATTACAATAAAACTACAACAAAAAGAGACAAGTGATTAAACAACTAAAAGTATGATAAGATGCGTGGAATATATATAACTTGTTATTCTTCGGCTTGTAGGTCAGTAACCAATAACGAGGCTTTCTCCAATCTTCTGATAGCTGTATCTTCTAAACTTAACCTGTGCGATTTTTTTATATAGACGGTAGTCATAGATGATAGTTAAATCTCTTATAAAATCCCTTGCGACGACCTTAACCAGCCGAGAGAACCCCTTCTTATGTAAAAAATCAATTTTGTTTATAACCAATTAATCATCTCCTTTGCTTTGACAACCAAAAATACCCTCGTTTTTTTCTTCTCTCTGTCAAATATATCATCATTGTTATTTCAATTTTTTTTATGCTATCAGATATTTTACGGATATACAACCATTTCACCATCATGTATTGTCAGTTGTCAAATCCTGTAAAAATCCTTTTTAAAATAAAACTTGTGATTTCTTTATATCACTGTCGATTTGAAAAGACGATGACGGCAATTTGAGGACGAAGACGACGGTGATTTAAAGACAGAGACGATTGATGTTTTAACAACGTCGATACAGACACAGGTTTCGAAAAAGAAAAAATTAAGATGTAACGAACAACCGGGTAAGATGTAACGGACATCCGGGTAAGATGTAACGGACAACCGGGTAAAATGTGACGACCGGTAAGATGTTATGAGTTTTATCATAAATGCTTTGTACAAAAGATACATTAAAAAAATAAAACTTAACAATCTCTAAGATAGTAAGATTACTTTATCTTAATTATAAAAAAATTACTCAATCTTTGTTTTCCATTTAGAGGTTATATAATATTCAATATCTTTGGTTATAAGTAATAACTTATATGGATCAAATTAAGGCAAATACTCCCAGATATTGTGTTGAGCAGAGACACCTCGCTAGACCAGATGATGAGCAGGGCTGAGAGAAGAACTAAAGGGTCTAAATGCTGGGCTTTCACGTGGGCAATCATCGCGGCAACAACCTGGGCAATTTGGATGAAAAGGAACAAAAGGAAATATGAGGAAAAATACACAATTGCAGGGGAGATCGCTAGAAGGATCATCTCGGATACTACGTACCGTTGGAACAAGAATCTCTAAATTTAAAAAGACTGGATCCAGGGAAGAGGAGGAACTATACAGACTATGGATTCTATGATAGGTACGTACTGGTATATTATTTGCAGGAAAGCATAATGGGATGGGCAAAATCATTGAGGGAAGGATTGAGAGCCACCGAAATATATTGGGTGGGCCACCAGAATGAGGGCAAAGACAAAAAGGCAGGTACAAAATTATTCGACCCGGCCCAGAGCAAAGTGGGCCTTGGGAAATGGGATAATCTGAGTGAAACTAGAGTGCCAGGAAAAATGGGTTGGGGCATCTTGTTAGAAGTGGAACCCCTGCTTAGGGTCCAGACGGAAGATGATCTATCATCAGTGAGTGAGGTAAGAGAGCTACCTAAATGGGGTCGGGCCACCAAATTGAGTAAGAACATAGTGCCACCAAAAAAGGGGTTAACAGGACTTAAAGGATCGACTAAAAGGAAGAAAGAATTTGTATGGATTATTAGAGCCTTTGTTTGGGACTATCCAAAAATGACTCCGCAAACATCATTGAGTGAGATACAAGAGCCACCAAAAAAGGGTTGGGCCCCTAATATGAGTGAGGACAGAGGGCCACCGAAAAAGGGGTTTAACAAGTACATGAAGCGTGAAGAGAAAGGAGAAGAACTGAGCGGGAATGAAGTTCAAGGATTGGACGGATGTTGCTCGAGATCGGCAGGAGGAGTGCTCCGAATCACAAGGGCTGGATCACGAGTGGTACATGAAGAATGAATGTGAAGATAAAGGAGAAGAACTAAGCGAGAATGAAGTTCAGGGATTGGACGGATGTTGCCCGAGATGGGCAGGAGGAATGCTCTGAATCACAGGGGATGAACCACGAGTAGTACTAAACAATCTGAAATAGCTGCTGGTCAAAAAATGGATTATGTAATATGTAGCGGTATAGTCTAAGAATGTAGAGGTAAGCTCTAGAATTGTTGTATGCTTGTCACAGCAAGGTCTAGAGACTCGAAGACAAGTTGATTGTAGATCGGACTTCTTTTTGTTTAAAATCAATAAATTGCCAAAAAAAGGTTTTAATAAAAAAAAAAGTAATAACTTATATGCAAAAATAATGCAGTATATGCTAAAAGAGGGCTTTGATACAGCGGGTGGATTGGTGAATACACAAGAGTACAAGACATTGAAGATATTGAAACCATGACTCATGAAATTGAAAAAATCACTCCTGAATCAAAATGCTGGGGATTGCATTGGACAATTTTTGGTTTCATATTGTTTCACATATGAAATGAGTGAAACCAACGTCACCATGGAGGAAGCTCAACCTCGCAGGAAATGATCATAAGAGAATGCATCAGATCGACGGAAATCGGTTTTAAGGAAGAAAAATTCAAAAAGCCACACAAGAGGAACGTGGAAGTAGGGCATTGCACCAATGAAATGCTCTTCAGTTGCTGATCCACAACAGGGTGGAAGAAGAAAGTTAAGATTGATTAACTGTCGAGCAAACCCGTCTCCTTAGATAAAGAGTAAGTAAAAAGTAAGTATAACTATATTTAAATCAATTGTTTTTGTGTGTTGAACTTCTGTAAACCTTAATTTTTTTTCTTAATATATTAAGCAACTTATTCAAAAAATAAAATAATGTAGTATTTTATATTTTTATGCAAAAACCCAAATTTGAAATTTTACTTTTCAAAAAAAAAGAAATTTTACAAAAATACCCTGAGAATATCTCTATTTTGAAAACTATCTTTCAAAAACTCTATCAAAATAGCCCTAATCCAGTCAGTCTATCTACTGATTCTCATTCTACATTTCTACTCCCTCAAATGGAGGAAAATAAATATAAAATTAATAAATAGAGAGTTTAAATACAGCTTTATTTTGTTCAGAAAACTGCATCAATAGTTAAAAAAACAACAACAGATAAATAATTGCAACCAAAAACACAACACCTCCAAGAACACACACACACACACACACACACTGCACATTAGAATTTAGAAGACAACTAATGAACAAAACACGCACCTTGTATTTTCATGGCGTGCATAGAGACATCAAGAAAGAATCTAAAGACCAAAATGTGGAGGGGCATGGGAAAAATTTGGCATATACTGGTTTGGTTGAAATGGTTGGTGGTGTGGTTTCAATCCCTTATGAAAAGAGAGTTGGGACCAAATCTTGTGGTGAATGATTCGCCACGCATAAGAACTGCAATAGATTATTTCAAAATGGTATTAAAACACTACACAAGTAGAAAGAAAATACAACTCAATGTAAGATAGAGATAAACTTATCCTCTCAAAGTTGGGTTGCGAAAGAAGAAGGGTAAAAGTCCATGATCACATACACAATGGCGTCTTAGCCACTTAACGAAATGATCCTGCACTAATACCCAAATTATATGCATGCGACGCACTTACCATATTATTATATGCTTCCTAAATTCTTAGATGTTAAAATGGGATGTCATTCATTATTGCCTTGTATTCTGGATTCAATACCCAGTTATAAATTTTCGACAAAAAGTATTCTGGCTTCAGTCTCATGTAATTTTTGCCAGTTTTGATCGTTTTCCCTTTCTAATTTACAAACCTAACTATTACTTTGAATCCACAAAAGCTATGTGAAATAACATTCATAAATCATGACTATTCATGTAAGACAATTACATGCATGATGCAATTTGAATTAGATGATTTTGATGGATAAGTAGATTTCATATTTTAAAATAACCTGGGAAAGTAAAAAATAAAATACCTTTGGATTCTGATATTTACTATAAATAGCAGTACAACGAAAGGCTTGGATGTTATTCTGCAAATAATGCAAAACAAAGACTGTATCTTTGAGATCAGATGCCTTGTACCTGGAATAATGCTCCAAAGTCTTATTCTGGAAAAGACCAATTGATATTCGAAAGATAAGTAAGAATCCAGGCTAAGACATTTCAAAAGTAAACAGATAAATGAGAGAGCTCCCAACAGATAAATGAGAGAGAGATAACACAGACCCATGGATGAACAGATGGATTCAATGTCCATTTTGCTAAGAAAACTGCAGATGCAGCTATCATTGAAGGAATAAACCTCAGGAAATCATACTCCAATAATGTCAGTTCCGCTAGATAATTTGCCATATATTCCAATTGCAGGCTAAGAACCTGTCAGACAAATGTGTGTTTATTGTTTCATTCTCTTTGCAATTGATACAGTTAAATCATTTAGTACATCAAGAACATAAACAGAGAGAGATATACATACATCGGATGAACATTGTGCTGCACGCAGAAATCTCCTATACCACGATCACAGAAAATTATAATAAGGACGACGATAAAATAAATTGACTAGGACAAAAAATAGCATTACAATTGAATCACCTGAGAAATGTTTTGGTTGTGGGAACAGATATGCGAAACTCCAAACACTTCAGTATTCTTTTCTCCATTTCTAGTATCTAATCATTCAACACAACATACATAAAATTTAAATGTATTAGACAAACAAGTTATAGCTAAAGATAAGAAAAGTTATTACCAAAATATGAAAATTGGGCCACTATTTTTTTAAGTTCAGAATTGTTTCGACTTTCGACAATTAAATAATATGGGACTGTAATCAATAATTTACTAAAATAACTCTAAATCCTAAAAACTAAAAGAACCTGAATAAATGTTCTAGATATGAGTTCACACAAGAAGAATATTCAGCAAAATTGTAATTCAAATTCCACCAAAAGAACGTAATTTATAGCGGAGCTTCCGTCAATAAATTCCATCCCAAAGGCTCAGTTTTTTTGAAGCAAAATGAAATCTGATAAGTTATTGCATTCCAAAATTAATTGTTTTCTTTTGTTAACTATTCCAGTCATTATTTTCCTTACATGTTTTGTTATTTCCTAGCTAAGTACTATGATTAGTAGTGAAAACCTTGTTATTTGAATTTTGATGCTTGAAGTTGGGTGTTCAAACCCCGCTAACACTAATTTTACTATCAACTTTAATGATATAGTGGGTAGGCTCTAATATATCTTCAAAGGGTTTTAACACTCCTCGCTGCCTCCTAGTGTTCAATTCTAGTGGGAGAAGAAACCCTTCATAATAAAACAATTTGAAAAATATTCTTATTTGGTGGAAAACATGATCAACTCTTATTGTATTCACAATCATGTAACCCTTTCCTTTATTATACGAATGGAAGAGAACATAAATCTAAATACATGAAACTTCTCCAGTGGGAAAAAGAGGAGATTATCTTACATCTACACTGGTATATGTATTGGCTGTCAGTTCACGGAATCGCTCCACAGGGGGGGCTTTTAATTCTTCATACTTTCTGCATGGAACATAAAAAATTAAAATGGTCATGAAGTGTTCATAGATGTAAAGAGTTTGTTAAAAAATAGTTAGTTCATCTTCTTTTGCATACTATTGAAAAACACAAAAGTGGTGGTTTGGTTTCGACACCTAACAGAATTTTGAAAACAACGTACAACAAAATATATGGTACAGATATGAAGAGAGATCTTACGAAGCAATAAACAAGCTGGCAACACCAAGCAATTGCAATCTATCTCGGAAAATAGCTTTTTTAGAAAGAAATCGGTCTAAAATATTAATTGAAAGATAAAGTGTATCTGGAACATATTTGTCTTCTATACAAACCTGAAGCAAACAGAATTGATCAAAAAATATAATTAAATTGATCAAAGATTTGCAAGTTACAAAGCCTTCACTCCATAAATAGGGAGAAAAAAGTAAAGGATCATCAAGATAAGAATTAAAATTAGAAGAGAAACAATGAAGTGAGAATCATCATACCTCCACAAGCCAATCTATGAGAACTAGTCTCATGCTTTGATTGACATCACACTGCATCGTCTCCATGTAATTGAAATATGGCCTTCTGTCAAGCTGAAGTAGATACCTTTGAATAAAATTGAAATAGAATCTTTTCAAAAGATTATAACTCTAATTATTATAAACAATGCACCTCGATAGCACTCAGATTGTCATATATATCTTGTGCATAAGGGCTGCAAAGCTGTGGATCGGTGCGTTTGGAATCGATATCGACAATATCATCCTCAGTCTTTTCTTCTAGATGATAGGAATCATCAATTTTTTCATCTTCTAATAATAATAAATCGTTGAAAATTTGAAATTAATATAATATAAAATCAAAATAAAAGAGAAAATAGATTTACATTTTTTAATATTCTGTTAATGAATTTAAGCACCTGTGTTTAGACTTATGCAAAATTTTCACAGAAAGATGGTAACAAAAACTATTCACACATGTATTACCCATTTTGTGAGCATTGTCTGTGTCTTTTTGGCCTGAACATTCTTCATATATCATCTGCTTCTGGTTCACTTCATTCATCTCCATAAAAGTAGCAGTATTAGGTTTCGAAGAAGCTTCCTTTATTCCTGTTAATTTCTTTGGCTGAAAATAATTTACATTACTGATAATTAATTGTAATAACTAACACTAATCTAAAAGATTCTAAAGTTTGTTACAGTGACTTAATAACCAATTAATCACTGTTGATAACATACATGTCCAAGAAATTATATTTTTAAGTCAAGAACTGCAAAAAAGAAGTATAAATAATCATTGAACAGAACACGAGATATATATATCTAACCTCCGGTGCTGTTGCAATGCAGAGATCCTTAGTGGAGTTTCCATGGCAGATTTTGGAAACATTTCTAGAAACTCTATTTGTGACATCATTCAGAGCTATTTTCTTATTTGATGGTAAACCCCCAGTTGCAGCGAAGGAAGATGATTTTGATTTCTTCCCTGTGTTTAGTCTGGTAAGTGCTGTTCCTGGACGTTTCGAACCACTAATGGCGGTGATATTCTTTGGAGGTACATTTGTGATGTGTTTCAAAAGTTGTTTCCGTTTAGATGGAACAATCATGGTCAGTTCCTTATTTGAATGATCATTCACATTTGACCAATTACCCAGAGACAGTTTCGATTTACGCCTCTTTGCTAATGAATTTGCGGTTGTCGATTTTGAAGAATCTGTTCGAGCAGAGGGTTCACATAAAGTCATAGCTCGAGACCGGGATCGAGTTATCCGACCCAACTGGTTGTGCCCACCGACAAAAGTGATCGCCTTATTCATGCTTTCAATTAAAATTCTGTACAAAAAAATAAGTCGAACAAGAGTTTTTCAGACCATCCATCCATCCAAGCAATCAACTACTTAAAAAAGTTCTTCAAATCCACTCCTATATATCAATTCTCTATATGAAATCCAAAGTTCCCAAGATGGAAGAACAATGAGAAAAATAGCCAGGAGAATGAAATACCAAAGAAATAGAAACGAAAAAGTTCTTCTTCAAACCTCTTCCTCTGTTTTCAATTATCAATTTTGAATTTTGAAATATGAATTATGAACTCATAGATTCGGATATATCAGAAGAATGGAAGAAGAAAAACCAAGAAATAACCAAACAGTCAGGAGAATAAAGTACTAAAGAAATCAAACGAAAAAGTTCTTCTCCAAACCTCTTTCTCTGTTTTCAATTTTGAATCCATAGATTCGGATAAATCAGAACAATAGAAGAAGAAAAACCCAGAAATAACCAAACAGTCAGGAGAATGAAGTACTAAAGAAATAGAAACGAAAAAGTTCTTCTCCAAACATCTTCCTCTGTTTTCAATTTTCAATTTTGAATCCATAGCTTCAAATAGATCAGAATAATAGAAGAAGAAAAAACTCAGAAACAACCAAACAAAGTGATAATGCCAGAAGAATTAAACGGTAAAAAAAAATCAAAACGAAAAAAGTTCTTATTCAAAAAATCCATTCTCCTGTTCTTCTATTTCATATTCAAATCCACAGCTCGAAAACAACCAACAATAAAAATAGAATCAAACACTCAAAACACAAAAACCGAGAGAGAGAGAGAGAGAAGAAAAAAAAAGCTCCTTCAAACTCCTTCCTCTGTTTCAATCCCATATTTGGAAAATCAATAGCTCCCAAGTCCCAAGACGAAAGAATGAGCAATGAAAACACCCAAAAGAAGCAAACAATAGCACGATTCACGCAGCAGCATTGGAGAAACAGAAGAATAAGAAAGAAAAGCAAACCTAACCACAGAACATTCAACGATCGCCGGAAAAGATCAAACACTTGTCGAATCGCCGGCGATCTCTACCCAGACCACCCTAAGTATACTCCGATCAAATAATAATCAACAACAAGCAAACAGCAATATCTTCGCCACCCTTCTCCTCCTCACCTCCATTTATAGTTACCTGGAGAAACGAGAAAGGAGTGAGGAGGAGCATAGCTGTATTAGCTGTATTGAGCAGGGAGTCATCGGATAACACTAAACCTCAATCTCGGGTTTAACACAACGGTATTACAAATATATAAACTACTAAATTCTCAAATCCTTCAGGATTTAAATCATTTAATTAGGGGTATTTGAATTAAATAGATTCTTTAAAAATACAAAATACAAAATAGGTTTATATTAGCTGTTGGTTTGGAATCTAATACCTTCCAAATAAGGGTAGGTAAATCGGTTAGTGGTGAACCTGATATGAATCGAAAACCAGTTTTCTGGTGACGAGCAATAGAAAGACAATCCGAGGCTCTGGAATTCGGGAGGAGATGAGCTCCCTAAGAGTCGAAGGGGGCAACAAACAAACCCCCCTCCGACAACCAGAGATATGAGGACAGAACCTGCCAGATCAATGCTGGTACAAAGAATGGGACACTCAGGATCGAACTCGCGAAAGATCTTGATCCCTCATCATCAAGAGGGACAAGAGAAGGACCCGTAGGAGAAGATCGTCGTCCGAAGAGTCCTTGGAGGAAAGAAGGAACTGGAGCCACTGCCTGGAGCGGCGGGATTGGAGCCCGCACAATGATATTACCCAACAACTCCTATTGGTCATTACTGGCTTCCAGGAGAATCAGAAACAGTTGTAGGAACAGATAGTCCAGATGGCGGAGTGCAATTCATCTACAGTATATACTAGAGTGAGAGAGAATGAGTTTGATTGTAACGGCCACCATTTAGGTCTTGCGTCATCATCTGTTATCTTCTATTTATAAACATCATTAACTTATATATTGACTATTAATTAACTTTATTAAAAGTGATTTTATAAATTTATAATTTTATTAGCCGAATTCGGATTTTGGATACCAATGTATCTGAGTCGAATCTGTTCGATATACAAACCTAGTTTGCACCTGAAGTTTGTAATCGTATCCGCTTTCGAATTCGGATACCAAAAATGATATCCGAAAATTATTTGAACGGCTTCAGATATCTGCAATATCCGTCGTTAAAATTCGAATTCGGTTGATAATTTCAGATACAGATATCCGAATAAATATATAATAATTAATTTTCGGATATTCGGATTATCTATCGTAGTGAAAATTAAATAAAAATTACGTAAACGAGATTAAAATCCTGGACTCTCAAACAATCTTAACAGTTACGGACTTACTGTGAAAATTTTACCGTGACCAGTTGGGTTAATCTTTTTGTGAAAATCTGGAAAAAAAAAGAAGGTTCCAATAAATATGCAGTTGATATCTATTTATTATTTAATTATTTATTCAGGTTCTTTTATTATGCATTATTTAATAATATAGATTATTAGATTGGGCCGTTCTTTTAATACACATAAACCGGGTCCGATCCAAGTAGACCGGCCCAAACCGGTCAGGTCATTTAACATTTAACACCCTCTTTTCTGTCCACACATTTATGGACCCCTTGAGAGTCGGTCATTTGTTGTTTAATTGATTCAATTAGGGTTTGTGGTGTAAAAAAACCATATCTCTTTCTTTCTTTTTCGATTTTTTTCTCCCCCTTTGTCCTCTGCCGGCTGCCGCTATTTCATCGACGTCTTTTTGGCTCCGACGACTATAAAGGTAACTCCATCGAGATACCCACTCCTTTTCCTATTCCTATTACTCTTCGCGTGCGGTGTTTATTTCTGTTGTCGGTTGATGGAGTGGTCAAAGATCGTTTCTTTTTTTTTTGGTGAAACCCTCGACTTTTTCCTCCTCCTTCCTCGTTCTCTCTGTTGGTTCGGTGGTTGTAGGTTTTTTTTTTTTGGGGGAAGGATGATTGATGGATTTTCATTATGGTTGGTTTTGACGGTTGTTGATTTCGGTGCTTGATCTGCTCTGCTCTGCTACTGGCATGTGGTTTTCTTGTCAGATTTTTTTCTTTCGTTGAGGGTTTTTAAGAATTTCGAATTTTGATGGAGTTTTGAAGTTTGGTTGATATTGTAGATGTACCCCGTTGATTAGTTGATTTTTTTTTAATAACTGAATTATCAACTGTTTGGCATTCATGGTTTCTTCAGTATCCTAAGTTAAATTTTGGGTAATTTGCAGTTTTTGCAAGTTGCAGGTTGCAACATTGGATTATGGCCGGAGCCCCTGTGGTCATTTGCCAGCATGGGGGCGATTTCGTGTCCGGAAGTGATGGATCCATGGCGTATAGCGGTGGAGAAGCTCATGTTATAGATATTGACAGCAACACCAACTTTGATGGTTTCAAGGCAGAAATTACCAATGCGTTTAATATTGACATCAGTACAATGGTGATCAAATACTTTCTTCCTAATAACAAAAGAACTCTTATAACCGTGTCTCACGACAAAGATCTTCGACGAATGATAGATCTTAATGCTAATTCTGCAACACTGGATGTTTTTGTCTTGCATAAAGTTGACAACAGGTATATATGTTTAGTTATTTCCCCTCTTTATTATTATTTCGTAAATCACTAATTCTGACTTGATTTATTTCCTAGCAGGATGACGATGAGTGTTGTTGCTGATTCTGGGACGTCTACAGCTGAAAATAATCAGGACAGTGTTCAAAAGAAACGGAAAACATCAAGCGTGAACAAGTATTTGTTTGTTTTGCATGAATACTGTTGCTTTGTTTTTATTTCTACATAGAAAGCTAACAATGTGGAATTATACAATCTTGCAGATCAAATAGGAATAAGGTACGGTTGGTTGACCCATTGTCACACGGTGGTCCTATAGTCCCTTCTATGAATGTCAATGGACAACAAAATGCAATCCCAGATGGTGATTTAAGGTTTTTGTTTATACTTTCGAGTCTTGTTACCGTATTTTTCTGTTGGTATTTTCAATTCACGGTCTTCGTGGATAGCTGCCATTTAATTAAATAGTGATGCTCCTCAATGTTTGATACTTTAGTGATACTTTAGATTAGTTAGTGTTCTAAATGGACACCGATTTACACATTTTGAAATTATGTATAGATACATTAGTGGATTATTATGTCAACTAGGGGTTTACCATTTCTGTTATTGTCTGATTGTCAGTTTTTGTGGGTGGAGTGGGGCACCCTCATTGATTGTTTTCAATGCAACACACTACCTCTGAACGTCTCCCATGCAGCCTAATGAGACGGTCATAATATTGGATTGGATCTAGGCCTGGATCCATCTAATAAGTATTTAGTCATAAATAGGGTGTAAAGTGTAAACCCTACTTATGTCTGTTTATTTAAATCATTTTTGTAGTAAAATTTATACTAATTTAGATATCATGTGTTTTCTACTATTGATACCGCTTACTCAATTTATGTCTTGTTTTTGTGCATTTAGGAATGCTGCTACCAACATAAATTATCAGTCTTCTATCACTGCTGTTGCAGGAAATGGCGATGAACTTGTTCCATGTGTTGTTGATGCAACTGATAACAGGTTTTAAATTTATTTTAGATTTTGTTGATCATATTTGCCATTTATTGTGGTTAAAATATAAAATGCCTTTTATTTTTTGATTGCAGAGGTATTTATATGGTTCCAGGTGATGGCTGTGTTGATCACAGCGTTGTTTCTTTTCCTAATGACGAGCTTACAAATCCATATATGCAGATGACCTGTGAAGAAGATATAATAATAGGTGTTGGTCAGGAATTCGATAATGTTAAAGATTTCCGTGATAAGTTGTCCGATCATGCTATAGCTAAAGGCTTTACATACAGATTTATTAAGAACGAAACCACTCGACTGACTGTAAAGTGTAGTGCAGAGAATTGCCCATGGAGACTGCATGGATCACAATTACCAAGGAGAAAGAAGTTTATGATAAAGCGATACAATAATGTGCATACATGTGGAGGTGGTATTGTTCGAGATGGTCAGATGCGTGTGACCAAGAAAATGCTCGTTAACATCATAAAGGATAAGTTACGGAACACCCCAGAATGTAAACCGAAAGAAATCGCAGATGACATTTATCGAGACTATGGAGTGTCTGTCAACTATTTCAAGATTTGGCGAGCGAAAACAGATGCAGAGAAAGAGCTATTCAACACACATGTTGAAGCGTGCAATCAACTTCCCTGGTTCTGTGAAAGAATATTAGAGTCTAACACTGGAAGTGTCGTCACTTTAGCAACATCAGCTGATTCAAAATTTCGTGTTTTTGTTTCATTTCATGCCTCTCTCCAAGGGTTTGAACATGGATGCCGTCCTCTTATCTTCCTCGACAGAATTCCTCTGAAAAAAAGTAGCCAGTTGAAATTACTTGTTGCAGCTGGAGTTGACGGTGATGATGGTATATTTCCCATTGCTTTTGCAGCCGTGGAGGCTGAAACATATGGAAGTTGGCAATGGTTCTTAGAACAGTTAAAGTATGCAGTCACGACGAATCGTTCTATAACCTTCATATCAAACCGACAAAATGGTTTGGCAGAGGCAGTGCCACTGGTGTTTGAAGAAAGTTTCCACAGTTACTGTCTCATCGATCTAGCTGAGGATTTGAAATCAGAGATGAAGAGGCTTGCATTGTCACAGGATGTTAAGGAGGCCATCGTCTGCGATTTTGAATGTGCCGCGCAAGCATGCCTCGTCGAAGATTTTAATGGGTACATGAACAATATATCAGAGCTTTCCAAAGAAGCTGCCGATTGGATTATGGCCACAAAGCCAGAGCATTGGTCCAGTGCTCTTTTTGGTGGTGCGAGGTACAACCATATCTCTGCTGATATCATCGAATTCAGTGATTGGATTTCAGTAAAACAGGAGTCGTCCGTGCTCTTAATGATCGATGCAATTCGTTCAAAATTAATGGAACTGACTGAAAACCGTCGTCAAACATGCGAAACCTGGGAAGGTTTTCTCACGCCATCAGCCGAACAAAAACTAAAGAAAGAGACATCCAAAGCTCACAAATTCGAAGTTCTCTGTTCTTCTGATACGGTGTTTGAGGTTCGTGGTAGTACCATAAATGTAGTCAATCTTCAATCTTGGGAATGCACATGTCGAAGATGGCAACTCACTGGCTTGCCATGCGTCCACACCATTGCTGTTATCGAACACTTTGGAAAACATATCGACAACTTCTGCTCCCCGTTCTTCACCACTGAATCGTATCGTTTAAGTTACGCAGGAGTGGTGAATCAAATACTCGACGCTGAGAAGATAAGTTCTGTCTTGAGGGCCAACTTGTATCCGCCTCCCACCCGGCAGCTGAAGTGGCCTCGACGAAAGCGCGATAGGAGAAAAAAGGGAGAGGTAAGGGCACTACACTGCAGTCGATGCAAACAAGCTGGACATAATAAAGCAACTTGCGAAGTACTCATGTAAGTAAAATGCAACAACAACAACTTCACTCTGTTCTATCGATTACCATTTTCTTTTCTGTGTTTCATTTTTTTTTAAACCACAGGCGCGATTTCCCCCCACCACCACCAGCTGGGTTGATAGGAGAGTGATACTGCAAAGCCTTAAGCTTCTTCCTGTGAATTACTAAGGTTATTATAAAGAGTTTCCCATCAGCCATTCCCTCAAATACTGCATGCCAGTTCCTGTAATCATTTTTTCCCTTCCTTTTTTTTCTTTCTTTCTTTCAAAATCAAGTAGATGATGATGTCCAATTGTAGTTGTTAATTTTCGTTACAGCAAAGAGTATTAACCCAATGGGTTTTCGTGGATTCTTAAAGTTAGTTGGAGTTCGGTATTTAAGATTATTCAGTTATATGTTCTTTTTTTAGTTCAGCTCTAAATATTTATTACTCAGATGTTTCCCCTCTTCTTTTTTTTGTAACAAAATATTTAATATTATGCTACTATATAACACAATAGGTATAGTTGATTAGTTCACGGTATTATCGGAATTAACGTCTGTAAATATTTTCATTATGGCGATGATATATTATGTGTTTTTGGTATTTCGTTTAACGGATTTCGATTTTCGATCAATATAGACGACCCTTTTCTTTCCTCTTCGACGATTTGACAGAAGGCTACTGACTCATAATCACAGAAGGTGATATCGTCAAACTCTGATTCAGACAAAAGCATATATATAGACAGAAGAAGATTTTGTAAGTATCAACCATATTGAGAAGATGAAGATTTTAGAGATGTCAGGATTTAGAGATAAGGAAGGAATAATGTTATAAACATTTACTGTAATTTTCAGAAAAATCCCTCTCTAATAAGCCCAAAAGAGCTCGTCCAATATTAAACCTTCATCTCTATTTCATAAAAAAAATTTTCCATCATCTTCATCAATCTCTAGACGTACTATCCTTTATTTTAATGAAGGGCTAAAATGAAATAGGCTCTTTTTGGCTCACTATAGATAAGCCTCCTAGAACTTTCTTCTAAACATTTAATCAGTTCATAATTAAATAGGAAACGATTTTGCTGGATCCTATGAAATAGATTGAAAAGCGAGAACATTTTCATTTCACGATTTTTCTCAGGTAAAAGATAGAAAAGACCACACATTGAATCGGATTTTCCTCAGCTGTTAAGATTGATATAAGATAGATAGAGTAAAAAATATGAAATGAAAACAATGTATGTAAACTCTAATATCGGAAGGTAAATACTCATCTACCAAAGTCTAAGATTTAGAGGGGTTTAACATTTTACTCTGTTTTTTTTTTACAATTTGAAATTAATAAATTGTCAATTGATTTGAATAACATTTCAAACTCAAAAAAAATTTAAATAGAATATGCAAAAAAAAAAAAATCTATTATTTGAAAATGTGGCCCAATGGACGGCCCATTAGAAACTCCTATTATTTTAATAGAGCGAAGTAGCCGTTAGCTATTCAAATTAAACGACCGTTGAAAACTCCTGATAAAAGTCATCCATGCCATCTCGTCATAGCTGATCAACGATGACGGCGGAGGAGATGACCGTCGACGAAGCTCTCGGTTACCCCAAAGCATACGCAGATCTCTGCAGAAACATTGACGAAGATAACCACCGACCTCACCGTGTCTCTAACTCCAAAGCTAACCACCTCAACAAAATATTCCCGGTGCTCCCGACTGCCGAAGATAACACAACCGCCGTCGCCGGTGAAATCGACCCAAATGGGTTCCTGAATCACCTCTGGAAGAAACTCGGGCATCTCGGAAATGCAGGGTTTGATCCAGGTCTGTTCAGAATAGATCCATATGGGAATGTTCTCTACTTCCATTCCGATCGAGCTTCGCCTCTCTTCTACCACGTCGATCACTGGTTTCCGATCTCACGTAAGGCTATTTTCGTAAATTCGTTGTTGGTTTGTGGGAGTGAATTTATTTTTATACCCTCGCAGGTGGAGGGAGAACTGTTCCGGCGAACCTCCGAGTGGTTCAGTGGCAGGTATCGGTGGTGAGGAGGAACAGGTTGGATTTTTTAATACCACGGTGTGATCTACGGCTAGGCATCTCCGTCAATCAATTCCTTGCGATCTTCGCCACACGTAACGCTGATTTTAAGCAACGTGGGTTTTCGTTCTTGTTCAGAGAAGGTGGGTCGGAGGAGCTTAATGGATTGAAGATCGTCGGAACTCACCGTTTCCCTCGTGATTTCTCCGTCCGCACCGCTGTCGGAGGTGAGAAGAAGAAGGAGGAGGAGGAAATGGGTGTGTTGAAGGAGAGGAATGAGAAAGAGGTGAGAGAGTTGGAAGGTGTTTTGGTAAAGAAGAGAAAGAGAGTCGAGAAGAGCCGAAGACTGGCGGAAGCTCAGGCGTCGTATAAAGCTTTGCTGGAGAAGATGATTCTAGATGCCATGCATCAGAATGTGGTGTACAAGGAGCATCTCCGGCAGAATCAAGCGGCGACGGGAGTTTTAAAGGCAAGGCTGGAATTCCAGAGAGAGCTCTGTGATAAGTCGGAGAAGAAGTTGCATGGAAAGAATAAAGAAAGAGGTGAGTTGGAGAAGCAAATCGGAGTTGTTGGCGGTGGTGTTTCGTCGTCGAGGAAAAGAACTAGAAGAAGAGTCTCCGATGATATTGATGTTAATGTCAATGAGAATCTACCGCCGTCGTCGAGGAAGAAGAAGGAGCTCAGAGAATTTCTCGAGGAAGAACAATGGGCTGCTGCTATGGCGGAAGAGAAGACTGAACTAGACATGAGATGTGAGGCAAATTACGAGTATACCACGCCTGTTAGAGAAGATCAGAATGAAATTGGGAAGGGTAATTTGGAGAAGTGGGTTCAGATTCTCTTCGAAAATGCCAAAGAAGGTTCATCCTCGCCGACTTCAGCGGCGGCACACGGCGGAAATGACGCGAAATGCGTCGAATGGAACAAGAATGAATGGAAAAGAGGGAGGCGAGAAATCGGCCGTGTTGGTGGGAGGTTCCGGTCTGTCTCTCCGTCGCCGTCGGTTGGTTCGAGAGGAAGAAGCGGCGGAGGTGTCTATTGTCGGAGTGTGCTGCAATTTCGGAATTGATGTGTGTTTTTTATTTCATAATTAAAGTATTTTCTAGGGATTACTTACTTATTTACCCAAAAACTCTTTCGGATGTATTATCATCGGGTAATCGGGTCGCCCAATTAAATGAGTATGAAAAAGACATCCTACTCTCTCATCAACATCAAATTAATATAAACCACAAACATTCAATTCAAATAGAAACACTTCATTTCATCATCCAAATTGAAAGAACTTCATCTTCAAGCCATGGAGAAGGAGGAGAAGAGGAAAGGTGTTGGTGTGTGGGCTCGTCGGTGTAAGCTCACACCCTCAACTCTCCCAAGTATTCACTCTCCAGTATTGTCAACCCCCTCCCCAGTTGGACCAGGGGAGGTATTTATAGCCTTCACTTGTTGTCATTGGGCCTCGTGGGCTCGTACGGTCGGGCCCATCCGTCCGTCCGTCCGCCCGCCCGTCCGTCCGTCTGGGCCGGCTGGTCCGATTCGGTCCCTGGGCCGTCCGTCGTCCGTCGCCCGTTCGTCGTCCGCCCGCCCGTCCGTCCGTCTGGGCCGGCTGGTCCGATTCGGTCCATGGGCCGCGGTCCGCGGTCCATGGTACCAACAAAAGGAAAGCTTCACTTTATAATCATCCCATACCTAGCCCCCGGCCATATCCTCCCATCTATCGACCTTGGTCGTCTACTAACCCGTCATGGAAACCTAGTTACAATAATCACAATTCCAGCTTACGTTGCGCGGTTCAACACAACAAACGCAAACCAACTACCTATTCGGTTCGCAGCTGTGCCTCCTAGGCAAGAAGGAGGGTGCGAGAGTGCAGATCTTTGGAAGATCTTATATGTTTGTTTAAAATATCTAAGGAGATGAAAGATCCAGTGAAGGAATGGATTGAAAAAGAGAAGATGGGTGTTTATGGTGATATTCCGATTTGCATGGTATCAGATTATTGTCAAACATGGACGAGAAACATTGCGTCCGAGCTTGGGTTGGTGAGATTTGTGTTCAATTGTATTGGAAGCTTCCCATCGTTGTGTGAAGCAATTTTGCAAGAGAGCTATGGCGGCATTGGAGAGGAGGAAGCAACTGATAATAGAAAGATGGTTATAAAAGGAATACCAGATAATGTGACAGTAACAAAAGCAGAAGTTCCCGGTTTCTTTCCCAAGGGTACATCATTGTATGATGAGGTTAGTGATGTTTAAAATTTAAATAATATTTAAGGTTATATTTGTATTTTTCTTCTTCTGATGATACCATCTTAACTGGATCGTGGATCGGATCGGGCCCAATCCACGATCCATAACCTGTTAGAACTTGTATAAATAAGAACTATTCTTAATGAAAAAGGGGGGAGGGGGGTTGATTGAGAGTAAGCTAAGACACTTTCGTCGATATTTTCTACTTTTGCAGTTCTTAGGTGCATATGAGACATCAGATGGCATAATATTGAACAGTTTCACAGAATTAGAACCTGAGTACATCAAACTCTTTGAAACATTCAAAGGTAAGAAGGTATGGCCTCTAGGTCCGGTAGGGTTGATCAACAGAGACATCACAGAACAAATACATCGTGGAACTACTATTTCATCAACTGTCATGAACGACCGACTCTTGAATTTCCTTAACTCTAAGCCAGATGATTCTGTTATTTATTTATGCATGGGTAGCCTGGCTCGACTTTCACTTGCCCAAGTGATTGAAATTGGATTAGGTCTCGAAGAGTCTGGTCATCCTTTCGTATGGGCGATTAAAACTCATGGTAAGTCAGATGAGGTGGAGTCATGGCTAAAGGAATCAAGATTCGAAAAACGAAATCAATCCAATGGATTTATTATAAAAGAATATTGGGTTCCACAAGTAAGATATCTTCAATTCTGTCGTTAATTTTTAATCCAATGATTTTTTTTTGAAATGATTAAATATAAACAAAATATGTCTATACAAATTAATCTCAATGTTTTAAATAAAGGCTGAAATTTAAATATCACAATTCAAATGATCTCATATGAATCTCGTCCTATTGATATATAGGTGATGATACTGTCCCATCTATCTGTTGGTGGATTTTTGACGCATTGTGGTTGGAATTCTTCAATGGAAGGGATCACTGCCGGCGTGCCAATGTTGACTTGGCCGTGCTTTTTTGACCAATTTTTGAATGCGAAGTTTTTGGTCAATGTTTTGAAAATTGGAGTTATGGTCCGAGTAAAAGAACCGACTTTGTGGTGGGATGAGATTTCTGGTATTGAGAGAGGAGAGATTGAAAAAAGTGTAAAGGAGTTGATGGGTTGTAGCGAGGAGGCTGTGATGAGGCGGAAAAGGGCAAATGAACTTAAAATTTTGGCAGAAAAGGCCATGGGTGTTGATGGTTCCACTCAAAATAACTTGGATGCCTTTGTTCATGAAGCCTTCTCACTTGTTAAAATAAATATTAGTAAGAAATTGAATAAATCAAAATTCTGAGGAGAAGTTGATAGATAGATCTATGTGTTTATCGAAATAGATCGAGATACTGAAGCCTGAATTTGAGAGATGTGTTTATAATGACGGATTTTCGTCACCATAAATATAATTTTCAGTTCTCGCGAAATTTTTGAGATTTAGTGGCGGATTTCCTCTTTGTATTTTTTTTGGTGGGAAATAAGATGGAATAATAGACGACGGATTTTCAATGACGGTTATGGTGATTTTTTGTCGTTTATCTTTCTAGCGGTCTTTTGATGACGGAAATCCAGTCTCCTTCATCTGTGTTCTATTCAATTTCGTTTATCTAGCTATTTAGAAGATTGACAGAATTAAAATGTTGTTCAAGTTCATGACATTCGTTAAAGAAATCAAGGAATAAATTAGTAACACCAAGATCATCATAAACCTCGGGCATAAGAAGAACATAATTAGGGTTTATATATAAGAAAAATAAATCAAAAAATATGCAGGTCAATCTAACCATGGTGAAACCTACTCATTCTTCTTTCTCTATTTTTGTTTATGCATGTATTGGATTTGTGTAGTTTCAGAAAAATCTAATATGACAAAACTGTAGAATTCTGGAGAGGTTTCCTTTATAGCCATCAATTAACAAGAAAATGAAAGAAGAAGAAGATAGAAGAAAAGGGGTGGATGGAAGTTGTTAGGTCAATTAAAAGAAGAAGAGTAAAGCAAATAATCTTTCACTCTTTAATTGACTCACCAAATGAAAAATTAAACTTAAGAATATTATTACACATTAAACCTTATATTTATACTTGATATTATGGATACATTTATAAGATAACCCTCATAGTATTTTAACTCTTTACATTCCCCCGCAAATTGATAACTCCAAAATGCAATACTGAATTGTGAATTTGAACATGAGTACGATCATCAGCTTGTCTGTCCACCTCCTTAGCAGCCTTGTGAACTAACTTAGCTATGAATTAATTGAGTTAACAGGGGGGGCGAAAAACCCAGTTGGGATTCTTATTTTTGCTCCTCTTTCTTTCATTTTTACTGGGAAAACCCTCCTGTTATATCAATTAAGACCCTGAAAGAAAGAAGAAGAAAAAAATTTGCTGCTCATTCTCATAGCTCCTACTGCTCTAGATTTCACATTTACTGCTCCAGATTAAATTTCCAGCTATTTGGGCATGACCTATCTTAGTATAACCTACAACCACACAAACATACATCCACAGTAGTCATTCCCACAAACCAAACCAGAAAAATATGGACTTCCTTAAAAAAAAAATTATGTATCAAACCAAACTAGAAATAGTTTAGAACATATTTTAGATTATCACCCTGCAATTCTTAACATTATATTTATCTAACATTATAGTAATGCAACTCTTAGGGAGTTCAAATTAAAAAACAATTAACCTGACGGTTGATTGTGCCTCTGGGTTCAGTGATCGTCGGATCACTGATTCCCAGAGGCGTAGACGGCGGAGTAAACTCCTGATATCGAGGTTTAGCCTCTAACGATCAATGTGGTTAAGCAAATCGTAGAAGAACTCGATGCGGCTGGATCTGGATAGTTGGTCGGCGAAATGGAATGAGATGGCCGTCAGGTACTCGGAGTTTCTCCGGATGTGTTGTGGAGGAGATAACAAGACGTTTTTAGGGTTTAAAATTGGATAATTCCATTAAATGATAAAAACTATGGGGTAAACAAATAATATTCCCCATTAAATCAATTAATCCCTAGCGATTCCCTTCATCCACGGAAGTTCAACACGTAATCGGATAATCTGCTTGGAGTGGACTTCTTCCTAATTGGGCGACCCGTCTGAGTTGTTATCGCCGGCTCCTCCTCATCTTCACCGGAGTCCTGATTCAACTCGTCATCTCCAGTCAACACTCCCTCCAAGTCTTGTGCCAATGCCGTAGGATTAATTAGACCCGTATCATGGTCTACCTCCTCTTGACGCGCCTTGACCTCAAGGTGTAACGACGGAAAGAGGCGTCGCAGCTTCTTTGTTCTTTCCAAGATGAATCTTCAGGCATTGCTCCGGTCCACTGTACTAGGACTTGATTGACCCGTCTTCCGTTTTCATATATTGTTCTATCATCGAGGACTGCAAGAGAGTAAACAACCGGCTGATTCCGAACTGCCATTATTGATTGGTTGCTCTGAGTGTGTTGCTGGGATGGGTCCTTTGAACTTCTTTAACCTTGAAATGTGAAAGGTATTATGAATCCTGCTTCCAATCGGTAATTGAAGTTTGTATGCTACATTGCTAATCTTTTTTTCAATTTTATATGGTCCAAAGTATTTTTTGCACAATTTATTGTGAAGCCTGTTTGCTATGGTCAGTTGCTTGTATGGAGTTAGCTTGACCAATACCCATTTCCCTTCATCAAACACTACATCCGTTTTGTGTTTGTCGGCTGCCTTTTTCATTTTGAGTTGTGATCTTTCCAATGTAGCTTTAATCAACTCTAGATTTTCCTCCCTTAATTGCAAATTCATTTCAACAACATCTAC
This sequence comes from Zostera marina, assembly GCA_001185155.1. Lineage (NCBI taxonomy): Eukaryota > Viridiplantae > Streptophyta > Magnoliopsida > Alismatales > Zosteraceae > Zostera > Zostera marina. The sequence continues at coordinate 657,935 of LFYR01001699.1, read as the reverse complement.
TCTTGAATCATCACTAGAATAATGAGGAATATTTTGAGCCTCTCTCCCATATAGAGCTTTAAATGGGGACATAGAGATAGCCATTTTCTTGGATCCTCACGGCATAGAGATCTTAGATACATTTCTAAGCTCCTGTTCACTACTTCCGTCTGTCCGTCACTTTGAGGATGATAGGCCGACGAAAAATGTAGGGAGGTGCCACTCTGTTTGTACAGCTTTTTCCAAAAATTAGATGTGAATACCCTATCTCTGTCTGACACAATAGAGTTTGGTATACCATGTAGTTTAACTACATTAGAGATGAATAATTCTGTTACCATAGAAGCCCCAAAATGAGTTGGTAAAGCCAAGAAGTTGGAATATGTTTAAAATTTCAGAACGTGCAAAAAAGAGCACGAAGAAATTAACCTTCTTTAGATAAAAATTAACAATCTTAAGAACGTGCAAAAAAAGAAATTAACCATTAATCTTTTTCAGATTTGGATTTGCCCTAGAAAGAACCTCTTCAAATGCCTTCGACTTCTCCATTGTAATTTCCAACTGAAAAAGAAAGAAGGAAAAATTATTTAAAATTAAGAAATCGAACGACTAAATTAACAATAAACGGATCTTGTTTTACCTTTGCTCGTTGCAAACTTTCACAGTTGATGTTTTGATATCTTATCAGAAAGAATTAAATAAAGAAATTATTTTTTAATTTTTTGATGAATTCTAGATATGAATCTATCTTGTTATTTTACCTTTCAACACAGCAAAATTGTTATTCTTTAGAATCTCAGATATGCCAATCATAGATCCCGTCGCTAAAAAACGCCAAAAAGAAACGATTAATAATTTTCAATGAAAATAACGTCACAGGATTTTTTTCAAACTCTTCCGACTTATGTCGGCAAATCTCAATTTCTGAATAAATTGAGACAATCAAAAGCGGAGAGAGGAAAGGTGTGTATATATTTATTAAAATTAAAAATTCTCTCAGTTATTATTTCTTATTTTTAATTTTTTTAGGAAATTTTCGAGATAAATTTCACAAATCGAACGAATCAAATGATACATCACGCTGGTTCAAAAGGATTAGCCCAACGACGTCATGAATTGGTAATGATTAATATTTTATATTGAAATTATTCAAATACTAATTAATCATGTTAATATAGAGAAAACAATGAAGGGATGAGCTCGAAGCCTGGCCGAATCATTATCAATGACATGTCGGAGAAAAGAAAAAATAGTAAGTTTTTTTTTAATAAATTATCATTTTTCTTTTTTAATATTTCAATTTTAATATTTTTGCAGCGAGAAGCCACCAACTTTATTCAAAGCCAAAAAGAAAAATCTTTGGGTGAAACGAAATCTATGATACCTATTGTAAGTTTAATTAATTTATATATATTTTATATATATTCGATTTACTATTTATCTATTATTTCAATAAAACAATTCATCAAAGATTATGGGGATTGGAGAAGTAGAGAGTATGTTTAGTACGACCAACGAAAGAATGGCGCCCCTGATTGGAAAGAAAAAGGCATCTCAGAAAACACTTTTGTATCTAATGACGAGCGTCAAAGGTAGTGGACGACGAAAATGAACAAAATTAAGTTATTTTTAATTTATTTAATTGAATTCAAATATTTTTGAACTTATTTATATAATTATGGAATATGTTTAAAATTCCAGAACGTGCAAAAAAATAGCACGAAGAAATTAACCTTTTTAAGAACGCGCAAAAAAAGAAATTAACCATTAATCTTTTTCAGATTTGGATTTGCCCTAGAAAGAACCTCTTCAAATACCTTCGACTTCTCCATTGAAATTTCCAACTGAAAAAGAAAGAAGAAAAAAATTATTTAAAATTAAGAAATCGAACGACTAAATTAACAATAAACGGATCTTGTTTTACCTTTGCTCGTTGCAAACTTTCACAGTTGATGTTTTGATATCTTATCAGAAAGAATTAAATAAAGAAATTAATTTTTAATTTTTTGATGAATTCTAGATATGAATCTATCTTGTTATTTTACCTTTCAACACAGCAAAATTGTTATTCTTCAGAATCTCAGATATGCCAATCACAGATCCCGTCGCTAAAAAACGCCAAAAAGAAACGATTAATAATTTTCAATGAAAACATAATCAATAATAATTCATAATCCTACCCATTCCAAGTGCAGATAATTCAATTTCTTCATACTGCTGAAGATATTTCTGAAAATCCATGATCATCAGTTAGAAAATAGCCAAAAATAAATCGTCGAAAAACATAATGATCTGAATAGTACCTTGGCTAGATTAACGTAGAAGTATATTGGTTTCTTTGTATTAGAAACCTGGATCCTATTCTTCTTATGCTCCATCTTTTCAGTGATCTTGAATTTCTTGATTTTCTCTGCGATTTCGTCAATGGATGCCATGGATTCGAGCTAGATTTCGAATTTTTCGAATGAAATCCTGTTAACATCCAGATGAAGAATACTGATATATAAACAGATTAAAGATTCGATATTCATAAAAAAGAGAGACCAATTTAATTAGTGGTCACGAGAAAAAAATCTAATAATAACCAAATTCATTTTATTATATTAAATCTAGGGATTATATAATTAGCAAGTTTTTTTAGTGACCACTAATTCGATTGGACATCCCTTACATTTATTTTATATAAATACCAACCAATCTCATTCATCTGTGTTCTATTAAATTTTGTTGGTCTAGCTATTTACAAGATTACAGAATTAAAATGTGGCTCAAATTCATGACATTCGTTAAAGAAATCAAGGAACAAATCAGTAACACCAAGTTCATATCTAAATCCCAGGCATAAGAAGAACATAATTAGGGTTTATAAGAAAAATCAATCAATCTAATGATCTGAACAGTACCTTGGCTAGGTCAACGTAGAAGAATAACAAATCACCCTATGAAATAATCTATAATAAAAAATCCAACTATGATACACAAAAAATAACTTTTGGTTGCTTGTGTTATGCAACTACAAATAATAGAGAATATAAGTTCTCACCAAGATCCTTTAAAGGAATATTCATAAGATGTCCCCCAAATGTTAAAGGATATTTAATACTAGATCCACAAACTACAAACTTTCACATTAGTAGAAATGTGGTTTTTAGAGAAAACATATTTTCCTTCAAAAGTGAAGAAACAAAAGAAAACATACAAAATTCAGACTAACCCAAAATTCAGAAAAGTTGTGGGTTCAAAATGGATCTACAAAATAAAATACAAACCCAATATTGGAGACATTGAGAGATATAAAGGTAGGTTTGTTGCCAAGGCTTTACTCAAAAAAAGGATTTGATTTTTATGAAAGTTTTGTTCCGGTAGCAAAAACAGTTCATATGTTCAACAAAGCATTAGTTGAAAACATATTAAGAGCCTCTCTAAAGCTTGGAATACAAATATCTACTCCAAGACTTGAGAGGGGAGAAAAGGAATCAATTAGTAAATTAAATAATTAAGATCTCTAAATTAACTTCATTTTACTTTAAGTCTTTGCATGTAATTTGTAAAACATTTTTGGACTTAAGTGAAATAATAAAGTAATTGAACATTTTCATATATGGGCCAATATTAAAGCCCAGTGAAAGATATTAACATCATACAACCCAAAAGCAATGGATCAAATATCTTGAATTACAATTAGTTGTTTAAAGATCTTGAATTTAATTAGTTGTTTAAAACTAATTGTAATTAGTTAAAGATAACTAAAAGATTATAGTTGATTATAATTAATATAAATAAGGCTGTAAATAATGTTATTTTATTCCAATGAAATAATCTATAATAAAAAATCCAACTATGATACACAAAAAATAACTTTTAGTTGCTTGTGTTATGCAACTACAAATAATAGAGAATATAAGTTCTCACCAAGATCCTTTAAAGGAATATTCATAAGATATCCCCCAAATGTTAAAGGATATTTAATACTAGATCCACAAACTACAAACTTTCACATTAGTAGAAATGTGGTTTTTAGTGAAAACATATTTTCCTTCAAAAGTGAAGAAACAAAAGAAAACATACAAAATTCAGACTAACCCAAAATTCAGAAAAATTGTGGGTTCAAAATGGATCTACAAAATAAAATACAAACCCAATATTGGAGACATTGAGAGATATAAAGGTAGGTTTGTTGCCAAGGCTTTACTCAAAAAAAGGATTTGATTTTTATGAAAGTTTTGTTCCGGTAGCAAAAACAGTTCATATGTTCAACAAAGCATTAGTTGAAAACATATTAAGAGCCTCTCTAAAGCTTGGAATAGCAAATATCTACTCCAAGACTTGAGAGGGGAGAAA
>LFYR01001699.1:603873-652502 GCA_001185155.1 Zostera marina | reverse complement strand
ATCTGAATCTATCTTGTTATTACCTTTCGACACAACAAAATTATTATTCTTCAGAATATCGGATATGCTAATCACAGATCCCGCTGCTATAAAAGCAAAAAATAAACGATTAATAATTTCCAAAGAAAACATAATAATTCATAATCCTACCCATTCCAAGTGTAGATAATTCAATTTCTCCATACTGCTGAAGATATTTCTGAAAATGCAAGATCACCATTTAGAAATATTAGATAAAAATAAATCGCTGAAAAACATAATGATCTGAACAGTACCTTGGCTAGGTTAACGTAGAAGAATAACAAATCACCCTATGAAATAATCTATAATAAAAAATAGAACTATGATACAAAAAAAACTTTTGGTTGGTTGTGTTATGCAACAACAAGTAATAGAGAACATAAGTTCTCACCAAGATCCTTTAAAGGAATATTCATGAGATATCCCCCAAATGTTAAAGGATATTTAATACTAGATCCAGAAACTAAAAACTTTCACATTAGTAGAAATGTGGTTTTTAGAGAAAACGTATTTCCCTTCAAAACTGTAGAAACAAAAGAAAATATATATATAATGAAATAATACTCACACATGAAAATGAAAGGAAAAACGTAACTCAAAAAGACAAAATCAATTTGTCTACACAATCAAAATATTCAAACTAAAATAAAAAAGAGAATACTCTCATAGAACCAATACGTTCTAATCCAAGCAAAAATGGTCATACCCAGAACATTATAACATACCATGATTTTTTAGAAGAAAATCTAAGTTCAACCTCAGAAAAACTATTGAATAATTCAAAAGAGGAAATAAATCAAAACACAAATCTATCAGATTATATAAATAATGAAAAAAATAATTCATCAGATAACCAAATAAATTCTGATAAATCATCAGAAAATCAAATAAATCATAACCTATCAAAGAATCAATCTGATAAATACACAGATCAAAATTTAAACCAAATTCAAATAATAACTGAAACTCAAAACAAAAATGATCAAACTTAAACAAACATATTACAAAGAAACAATGAAGTTATAAATAATAAAATAACAATGAACACCATAATAAAATCTGAGAGAGAGGTAAATAAAACTAAATATTTTGAGAATAACTAACTTAAAGATGATAGTTAATATCAAACAAAATATCCAATGAGCAATCATGTCTCATATCATAGAATAAATAGAAATCATAAATAATTTTTAAAACAAATAACAATCAATAATGAACCCAACACATATAAGGAAGCTTCAAATTAAATAATCCAAAATAGGTAGAAGCAATGAAAAAAGAGATGGATGCATTATTAGAAAATAACCTCCATTTCATCATCCAAATTGAAAGGACTTCATCTTCAAGCCATGGAGAAAGAGAAGAAGAAAGGAAAGCTTCATTTTATAATCATCCCATACCTAGCCCCGGGCCATATACTCCCATCTATTGATTTTGGCCGTCTACTAGCCAGTCGTGGAAATGTAGTAACAATAATCACTACAACTCCGGCTTACGTTGCGCGTTTCACACATTTCAAAACAACGACCGCAAACCAACCACCTATTCGGTTCGCAGGTGTGCCTCCTAGGCAAGAAGGAGGGTGCGAGAGCGCATATGAAGTAAAAGATCCTCTATGTGTGTTTGAAATATCTAAGGGGGTGAAAGATCTAGTGAAGGAATGGATTGAAAAAGAGAAAATGGGTGTTTATGGTGATATTCCGATTTGCATGGTATCAGATTATTGCCAAACATGGACGAGAAACGTTGCGTCCGAGTTTGGGTTGGTGAGATTTGTGTTCAATTGTATTGGAAGCTTACCGTCGTTGTGTGAAGCAATCTTGCAAAAGAGCTATGGCGAAATAGCAGAGGAGGAAATAATTGATAATAGAGAGAAGGTTATAAAAGGAATACCAGAATATGGCAGTGACAAAAGGAAAAGTTTCAGGTTTCTTTCTCAAGGGTACATCAATGTATGATGAGGTTGGTGATGTTGTTAATTTAAATAATTTTTTTCTTTGCTGTAATTAAATTTCATTAAAAGATATTAGGCCAATGCCCAATTTACATAAACAATATAAAAAAGGAAAGGACGTTGTATGGCGGACTTGTAGCGGCGGATTTTTGCCATGACAAGTGCAGCACTTTTGATGGCGGATTTCCTCCATCAATTCATTTAATCCGCCATTGCAAGTCTTGGACAAGCCGACCGATTTTATAGTTTACAGAATTTTAAATCCACTGAATTTCAAAGACGTGTTAAAAATATTAACTGTAAGTATATATATATGCGTGTGTGTGTTTAAATATTTTAGTTCTTTTCCAAAACTAATAAATTTTAAATACGTAGAATGAGTATGATTTCATTCAAAGCAAAACGGGACAAATTTATATCAATATTAAGTCGAAAAAGCTTCGTAGGAGCAACCATAATTTTTTGGTTAAACAATATGACAGAGATCCAAATATGACTGAAGAAGAATTTTTTTCAAACTCTTCCGACTTTTGTCAGCAAATCTCAATTTCTGAATAAATTGAGACAATCAAAAGCGGAGAGAGGAAATGTGTGTATATATTTATTGAAATTAAAAATTCTCTCAGTTATTATTTCTTATTTTTAATTTTTTTAGGAAATTTTCGAGATAAATTTCACAAATCGAACGAATCAAATGATACATCACGCTTGTTCAAAAGGATTAGCCCAACGACGCCATGAATTGGTAATGATTAATATTTTATATTGAAATTATTCAAATACTAATTGATCATGTTAATATAGAGAAAACAATGAAGGGATGAGCTCGAAGCCTGGCCGAATCATTATCAATGACATGTCGGAGAAAAGAAAAAATAGTAAGTTTTTTTTTAATAAATTATCATTTTTCTTTTTTAATATTTCTGCAGCGAGAAGCCACCAACTTTATTCAAAGCCAAGAAGAAAAATCTTTGGGTGAAACGAAATCTATGATACCTATTGTAAGTTTAATTAATTTATATATATTTTTTATATATTCGATTTACTATTTATCTATTTTTTCAATAAAACAATTCATCAAAGATTATGGGGATTGGAGAAGTAGAGAGTATGTTTAGTACGACCAACGAAAGAATGGCGCCCCTGATTGGAAAGAAAAAGGCATCTCAGAAAACACTTTTGTATCTAATGACGAGCGTCAAAGGTAGTGGACGACAAAAATGAACAAAATTAAGTTATTTTTAATTTATTTAATTGAATTCAAATATTTTTGAACTTATTTATATAATTATAGAATATGTTTAAAATTCCAGAACGTGCAAAAAAATAGCACGAAGAAATTAACCTTCTTAAGAACGCGCAAAAAAAGAAATTAACCATTAATCTTTTTCAGATTTGGATTTGCCCTAGAAAGAACCTCTTCAAATACCTTCGACTTCCCCATTGAAATTTCCAACTGAAAAAGAAAGAAGGAAAAAATTATTTAAAATTAAGAAATCGAACGACTAAATTAACAATAAACGGATCTTGTTTTACCTTTGCTTTACAAACGATGCGACCAGTTGTTTCGTTGCAAACTTTCACAGTTGATGTTTTGATATCTTATCAGAAAGAATTAAATAAAGAAATTAATTTTTAATTTTTTGATGAATTCTAGATATGAATCTATCTTGTTATTTTACCTTTCAACACAGCAAAATTGTTATTCTTCAGAATCTCAGATATGCCAATCACAGATCCCGTCGCTAAAAAACGCCAAAAAGAAACGATTAATAATTTTCAATGAAAACATAATCAATAATAATTCATAATCCTACCCATTCCAAGTGCAGATAATTCAATTTCTTCATACTGCTGAAGATATTTCTGAAAATCCATGATCATCAGTTAGAAAATAGCCAAAAATAAATCGTCGAAAAACATAATGATCTGAACAGTACCTTGGCTAGATTAACGTAGAAGTATATTGGTTTCTTTGTATTAGAAACCTGGATCCTATTCTTCTTATGCTCCGCCTTTTCAGTGATCTTGAATTTCTTGATTTTCTCTGCGATTTCGTCAATGGATGCCATGGATTCGAGCTAGATTTCGAATTTTTCGAATGAAATCCTGTTAACATCCAGATTAAGAATACTGATATATAAACAGATTAAAGATTCGATATTCATAAAAAAGAGAGACCAATTTAATTAGTGGTCACGAGAAAAAAAATCTAATAATAACCAAATTCATTTTATTATATTAAATCTAGGGATTATTATAATTAGCAAGTTTTTTAGTGACCACTAATTCGATTGGACATCCCTTACATTTATTTTATATAAATACCATCCAATCTCATTCATCCGTGTTCTATTCAATCTCAACAATCATAACTGGATCGGGCCCAATCCACGACCCATAACCCGTTAGAACTTGTATAAATAAGAACTATTCTTAATGAAGAAGGAAGGGAAAGGGTGTAGAATCCAAATTGCCGATATATATTATGTATTGATGATTATGTTTAATTAACTCTAATCATGTTGATATTCCATAAGGTAAATTAAAGTTGAATTAAACCTAATATTTATAATTAGGTTTATGTTAAACCCTAGAATTATTTAACTATGTTTAAATAAAGTCAAAAGACGATTTTGTGGTCAACAAGTCAACATGTTGTAATTAGAATTCAATAAGGTAAATTGATTTTGAATTAAACATAATCTCAATTAGGTTCATATTAAACCCTAGAATTATTTGACCTATCTAAATTAAGTCAAAAGTCAAAAGACGATTTTGTGGTCAACAAGTCAACATGTTGTAATTGGGATTCAATAGGGTAAATTGATTTTGAATTAAACCTAATCTCAATTATGCTCGTATTAACCCTAGAATTATTTGACCATTTATAACTTCAATTCAAAAGTCAAAGCTCCTCATTTCCACTCCCAACGTCCACAACTTTCAAAAGCTCCCAAGCTTACAAAGTCTCCTAGTTGTGATCAAGTGTTCGTGCTCAAAGGTGTCATCAAGTTCTACACTTCTTCTAATCTTCTTGAGTGTTCATAGCAAGGTTGAACTGTTGTAATCCTAAACTTTCTCCATCATTTTCGTGTGTGTTCCACTTTGGTTGAGAAGGTTGTCTTAACATCACCAAAGTGTAAAGGAGGGTTATTGAGCTAAACCATAAAACTCTAAGTTGATTTTATATAGTTTTTTGGTAAAACTCTTAGGTTGGATCTACCTGCAAAGATTCAAGGTTGGTTCTATAAAGTTTCCTGGAAAACTCTTAGGTGCTAAGTCTACCTGGAAAGACTTGGGAAAGTTATAAGTTTACTTTGAAAATTTGAGAGGTTCTTGAACGTTGTAGCCTGTAAAAGCTCTGATAGGTTTGCCAATACCTTTAGACTAGTGAATTTCGTGAGGTAATATCACGAGACTGGATGTAGGTCAGTTTGAACCGAACCAGTATAAATTTCTTTGTGTTCATTGTCTTATTAAATCTCTAGTTATATTCGCCTTTAAAAAAAAAAAAAACTCTAGCTATAACTTAAAATAGATTACTACTATTGCTTATCACACTTCGATTTTAAAACCTATCTATATATATTATTTATACACTTATATTTAATTTACTTCAAAGTTCTCGACACAGATGCTTAAGAGGTCATTTACTTTCAAATCATTTACTTCAAAGTCCTCGACCTGTTACCAGATGCAGGTCATTTTACTTTCAAGTCATTTACATTAAAAGTCCTCGACCTGTTGTCAGGTGCTTAAGATGCTTGTTGATTTGTAAAAGACAATATATATAATATAATATTATATTATATTTACTAAACTTATATAATAATATTATATTGCTAACAGTATTATATTATTATTAATATCTTTGCTATTGTATTTTTGAGTGTCATTCCAGATATTTTCGCTACAATTTGCAATACGCGAAAAGAGGTTACCAACCCCCCCTTGTAGCCTTAGATCATGATCCAACAAAGGATTAATTGAAAGTAAGCTAAGACACTTTCTTCGATATTTTCTACTTTTGCAGTTCTTAGGTGCATATGAGACATCAGATGGCATAATATTGAACAGTTTCACAGAATTGTAGCCCGAGTACATCAAACTCTTTGAAACATTCAAAGGTAAGAAGGTATGGCCGACCTCTAAGGCCGGTAGGGTTGATCAACAAAGACATCACAGAATAAATACATCGTGGAACTACTATTTCATCAACTGTCATGATCGACGGACTCTTGAATTTCCTTAACTCTAAGCCAGACGCTTCGCGAACTTCTCTTAGTGGGCGTAGGCATCGCTCTGCTCCTTCACATGCACCTCAAATTCTTGAAAAGCTTTGTTCATAGTAATGGCATGGCTAGTTATCAACAACTCGTTGGCGGCTACGACTAGGGGTGAGCGGGTACGGGGACGTCCGGAGGGGGCGGGGATTGTGTTCCCCGATGATCGGGTATGGGGACGGTCGGAGATCCCTGACCAAAATATTATTTTATTTTTAATTTGTTTTAAATATTAATGTTATTACTTACTATTTACTAATAGTAAATTAAAATAATTTAGTAATGATTTTTAAGTTATGTTATTATAACTTTTACAGGGGTTAAATATAATTTTTGTATGGATATATAATATATTTTAAATATAAATTTATTTATTTTATATATTATATAAGGTTTATATGCAATATCCGTACCTCGAAATGATTGGGGATTTTGGTCGGGGACTGAAATTTTCCTACTTCGGGTACCGGGTACGGGTACTGGGGACGAGGAATCTCACCCCTAGCTACGACGCTTCGGTGCCTTTCGTGAAGCCCCTTCGACGACCTCATCCCTCTCTTCTACGTTCGATTCAACCTCCTCTGGTCTAGCCTGCGTAACATTCAGACCTTCTGCAAGGCCATGGTCTGGAAGGTCCATTGGTACAAGGCACAGTCAAACCCAAGAAGCTCATGGGCGGCGACGAAAACTATGACAACATCACCCCACATGTCTTCAATACCGCACGGAGGAAGGTGGGAGGGAGAGCGTAAAGCCGTAGTTGGCCTAATGAGTGTAGACGAAAATATAGCCCGTCGGTTGATCGGAAGCTATAGAGAATTCCCAGGGGTTTGCCCTTAATATAGCATTTGGGTGCCATCCTACCAAGGGCCTTCGCAATTCCAGCATCGGAAACATGGTTTTTGTGCGTTGACTGCCTACTAAAAAGTGTGGTGAGGCGGTCTCTCACTGTGTTCTGATCGATCATGAGAGGAAGATGCCATTCAGACAATCGGCGGATGAGGCAAGAGTCTGCAGGAGAATTGAATCGGAGTGAATTGAAGAGAAGTGAGGAAGTGTAAGTGAAGAGGGTGGCATACCTAAAAGAGTTTTTATTATAGAGAATGGGGCACAGAAGACGAAGCGGTGCGAGTACCTGGGTATGAACACAAATATATTGAGGATCGGCTAATCGGATACCCCGAGGCGACGAGAGAAATGAACTCAGAAGGGACGTCAGGGATGACCACTCTTTAGGGATGCGAACATGGACACATGGTACGAGCAGCCAACCTCGGCCGTAAAGAGCAGGGAGAGCGAGTGACGTCTGGCAATGGAGTTACGAAGGTCAAGTAGAAAGCGGGCTATCTCATCTACATGCAACGCGAGGTCCAAAGCTGCACACATATACATATATACACACACTACGGAATATCTGTTGCGGCGAACCGCACTAGAACTCAGTGCGACGAGAATGCGGTATCATCGAGATTGTATTAGACGACAAGGCTTCAGAACTCCAACCACGTTTGATGTGAAACTAAAGGCACGCGAATCTCGATAATAGTAAAACGACATTATGTCGTACCTGCACATCCATTCTGTCATACGTGCATCCTCTCCCTGCAGTAAACGTTCATCCCACCAATCTTAGAATAAATACCTCACCTCATCTTAGACTATCCGGACTTCTAGTTCCTGGTAAGCTGTGACCGGGTTCGGGATACTGTATCACCAGTACTCCCCCCTCCTCTGAGTATTAGATATCTTGGGATACGTCTTTTAATATTATGGTCTGTGTGTTGGACCCTTTACTATCAGTATTCCCACCATACTGTCTCTCCTCGAGCGCAGTACCGAAGTTAAATCGGAGGAGGGAGATCATACTGGTGTCAATCCACATTTTTTTACAATCTAACCCTATATTAAAATAATTTAACACATCATTTATTTAAAATAAAATTCCAAAACCTATAGGTACTCCTATGATATTAACCCATATAATAATATCGAAAATACAAGTTTTTTGTAATGTATCGATAAGGTCAAACCCTAACCATTATAAATTACGCCATTACCCCCACCACCCACATTCCTTCCCCCAAATTACGGTTCTCGACCTCCGAGAGGAAAAAGAGGAAGAAAGAACGTAGACCAACATGTGGAGGAGACTTCAGATTTTGCCTCCGATTAGATCGGCGACGAGTCGTCTTCTCACCCAATCTGATAATGGACGAGCTGTCCTGACACTACCTGCCGCCATATGCCCTCGTCTCTTCTCTACTGTCGCCGGTATGGGTGATTTGGGTTGTTTCTTGTCAGATGCGACGCCTGTTGCACCGAGGACCGTCGAAGACATTCTTCCGATTGCTACTGGACACGAGAGGGAGGAGATTGAAGCTGACCTGAAGGTCTGTGAACACTAATGAATGGTCCCATTTTATTGGGGATTTTTTTTTGAGAAAAAGTTGATTTTTTTTCAGGGGGAGAAGAGATTTGACATGGATGCTCCTTGTGGTCCATTTGGCACCAAGGTTGGTTTGTGTTAATTAAAAATTTAAAAAATATATATTTTTTGCTAATCTTCTTTTTTGAAATTTTATTTTGGTGTTCTTTTGTTGATGAATATTACCTATTTACTGTTTTTTGTTATAAAGATTTTATTGGAATCTTCTCAGATCTAGAATTTTAATAGGTTCCTCAATAAATCTTGATTATGTAGTGATGTTTTCCAAGTTATGTGCAGTTAATTCCTTGGCGTTTTCTTCCCCATCTAATGGAGAAAATCAAACCTATCACTTCTTTCCTCTCCTTCGTTTTCAAATGGTTTAGGATATAGTGTCTGCACTTTAGAAAATATTGTTATAATAACTTAAACTGATAGCTGCTACATAGCTGGTTTTCCCAAAGTCCTGATGCTATTAACCAGTATAGGATAATTGACAATTTGTCTGTTTTCACCTATTGTCAATGGAAATTTGTAGGATTTTGTTTTTGTTCATTGTCATAGTTCTCCAACTCAAGATTTAAAAATCGGTTAACCAGTGATCGGTTATAGTCAACATGTTAATCTGGTAGTTAACTGGTAGGAGTATTTTTATAATATTAACTGCTGCTCACTGGATACGACTCTTTTTTGGACAAAAACAGAATTACTTGACTGGTTTTTTTTGAAAACTTTAAATAAATGAAAGGAATTTTATTCCCCTCTTTCATTTAATTTATTTAAACTGATACAGCATATTGGATCAACCCAAATAATCGATCAGGACTTATCCATCAGTTTAGCTGTTTAAGCGTCGACTTTTAAATCTTGTTTCAAACTATTTTTATTGACTACAGTACATATATATTCTGTAAAGTTTTAATATTATGATCAGAATCATTCTCCCCATTTGTTTTCACAGGAAGCACCTGCTATTATTCAATCCTATTTTGACAAGAGAATAGTAGGCTGCCCTGGCGGCGAAGGCGGTGAGTTATCCAAGTTTATGGATTGTATAATTAATATATATGCCACTTGTTTTCTGAATATATAGTTAAGAAATATTTTTTCCCCTGATGTAACAGAGGAAGAACACGATGTTGTTTGGTTTTGGCTGGAAAAAGGCAAGCCACATGAGTGCCCTGTGTGTTTCCAGTACTTTATGGTATTAGACTATTAGCTTACATACAAATTGAAACTATCAAACCACAAATCTGACTACCTTCTTATAATCTTTCGACTTGACTATTCTGCTGCAGTTGGAAGTTGTAGGATCTGGAGGCTCTCCAGATGGGCATGATGATGAGCATGGTGATGGTCATTGATGTAAATTTGAACTACCATGCCTTGTTGTTCTTCTTCTATCCCTTGGGTGGCTTTTGTTGAGCTTTTCTTTCTTTCTTTTCCTGCAGCAGCATATCAATCAACCAACAAGTATTTTTTGATGGAAATTAACCAACAAGTTTTTTTTATGGAAATCAACCAACAAGTTATTTTACAATAATGTATTGTCACCAGAAGGGAAAACCATTTTTTGTATTCTTTTCTTTATAATTTATATATATACTGCTTGCACTTTGTTTGTGTGCTTGCTAGTTCTACTCTACGTTCATTCTTATCCTGATGATGTTAAATTGTAATTTCTCCATCTGTATGATCCTCTATTCATTATTGTCATCGAATTGTTTTGCCCTCCTAGGTGCTAACATGTTTGCAATGTTTGTTTTTTTAGTACTGAAAGTCTGCAATAATCAAAACATGTCAATCAAATTGTTTATGATAATAAATTAGCTGTTGGGTCAAAAACTTCTTAGTTACAACTTACAATCAGATGGTTAATGAAAGTGTGGTACTCTGAGGTATAAAATGCATGCTTTGAAATAAATCTCAATGATATTATAATTACAGGATTACTACCAAACACATGAGGTATAAAATGACTTAGATTTGGTGGAAAAATATGTGTAGCTAAAATTTTATAAAACAGTAAAACAGAACAAATTTCTTCTGTTAAAAAACACTTCTCTCATACACACCACACCTGTTTCATTTCTCATTTCTTCCTGGCGATTCTTTTTTGATAACACCATTGGCATTACCCCTTCTCATTTTCCACTTTTTTTTTTGATTTTCTTGTTTCACCACTTTCCATTTTTCACTTTCTATTTTTGTGTTTTCATATTTCTTCTTTTCCCCATTTTGTAGATAATCAGTTTTTTTTTATTTTGTTCATTTGTTTGTTTCTCATAATTTTTTTCATTTCCTTCTATTTTTTGTGTTGTTCATTTATAAGTCTCTATTTAACCCTAAAGTATTAAATCATACAAGTTGTTAAGTTATTAATTATTAGTAATAAAATTAAATTACCCAAACTTCTGCTTCACAATCAATCTTGATTATAAAACAAAGTTTCTATTGATTTAGGATTCAGTGAACTTTAATACTTGTGAACAACTCGGCCACCAATACTATTATATTATATGTGTATATGTTTTATTACTTTTATAAAGGTTAAATATAATTTTTGTATGAATATAATTGACAGTGGATGTCAGATCCAACGACTCGTAACTGTTGACCACATTTGAGTACAAGTTTCCTTGGATGCATGTGAAAATTATTGTAATAAAAGTTAAAACAAATCTAAATTAAAGAAGATATCTCAAAAATTTAAAATCTAAAATCTAAATCGATGTTTTTTGAAAACTATGATATTAACATCTAATTACTACTTGAGGCAGTTAAGGGTACTTTATTACATATTACATAGAGATTTGTCAAAAATAAATGTCTTGAACTGCTAACTAAATCATCAAATTCTACTTACTCCATCTTATTCTGAAGAAACTCCATCTGATGGATTTTATTCTGAAGAAACTTCCATCTGATGGATGGTGTCAGAAACAAACACTTGCTTGTTTCAACATCTTATTCTGAAGAAACTTCCATTCCATGTTTATATACAGCGTACGCTCATGGATTCTGACTCTTCTCAAGACTTATTGTATATCATACTTGCTATCTAATGTTCATAGTAGCAGCAATGTGACGGAGTTCTGAAGCAATCTCTGAAAAAGAAGGCCTCATTTTAGGATCAGATGACCAACACCTCTCCATCAATGTTCTCCATTCAGGATCACACCAACAGGGAATCATTGGTCGAAGATTGCCTTTGGTAATGCCATCTGAAAACATTTAAGAAAAATCAAATGAATTTGGGAAAACTATTTCAGCTACAAACCAGTGAGGCAGTGAATAACTAAATAAATTTTAACTTAATTTTTTTTGATAAATTCTTTACACTAATCAATGATTCCTATGTTTTTTTGGTATTATTTAGGATTAAATGTTTTTTTGATATACTCCTAAATAAAACAAAAGATCTTATATTTTTCTTATAAGAAAATCCATGCAATTACATAATCACAATAACAAATATTATACACTTAAATTACATACCCATTATTTCTTCAAAGGGCATGTTCTCATAAGGTTCTTTTCCAGTTAAAAGTTCCCACATTATGATCCCAAAAGAAAATACATCAACCTACATAAAAAATAACAACATTATATAATTTTTTAGAAAAAAATTCTCTACATCAAACAGTGAACGAAGATTTTAAGAATTGGAAATAAAGGAAATTAAAGAAATCAAAGTAATAGGGGTCTTTATTCTGTACATACCTTTTCTGTCACCATAGTATCTGAAGGTGACAAAAGTTCAGGAGCCATCCATGATATGGTTCCTCGAACTCCATCAAAAATAAGTGCCCTTCGCTTCTTTTTTGATAAACCAAGATCTCCAATCTGAACATGTATAATTAAATAATTATTTATAGCCGAAAAGTTAAAAACAACAAGATGACATGGGAAAAGTGTGCTAGACAGACCCCTTAAGAAAATGAACTTGGCTTGAAGGATCTGAATATACTGTGCAATGCAGACAAGGTGAAGAAATTGATATTCACTAATGAGAACTCAGTTTGGGCAATACGAAAATAACCTCTAGATTTTCAAATAAGGAAAATATTACCAGATGACAGAGAAGTAATATGTAAAATGTATGGTACAGAATGAAAATCATTCTTGGACTCGATTTCGCCCAAAATGTTCCTTATCTTCTTCTTGTACATTATCAGAGAAAAATTCCTATGTAATCAATTTGCTCAAGGTATTTTTGGGTTCACGATATCTACAAATTCTCATTATCTTGTTGGAGAGTTAGGTGAAGGTCTTTAGTACCAGAGATACGAATAGGAAGAAGATGTGTGTTATGTAAAGAAGATAAAGACTTAGATTATATTCCTTTTTCAAATATAAATATTCTCAGAAAATATGGTATGAGTCTGTGCAGAAGATGGGAGGATGGATCCCATTCAACACATAGTTTCTTCAATACATTTCAGAACATTGAAAAAATATTTTAAAAAAAATATGATCGAACTGGATGATGTAGACTACTATCACAATCTACGGCGTCTGAAAGGAGAGGTGATCTAGAATGTACAAAGAGGAATAGCTGGACTAACTGTAGTATGGAACAAAGCACTTATTGATTCCAAAATTATGTTGTATCAAGGGAAGTTAGTTATATGGAGGGTTTATCCTTGGTACCTTCTCCTTGATAGAACCAAGATGGATTTCATAGTATAGATGAATGGCAAAGAATATGATCTAAATACACCTTAATTTTCATGTAGTTTATTTTCATGTCTACTGTTGTATTGTTAGTAATTGTTGCACTATTGTCAATTGCAAAAAAAAAAGTATTAAAACAATTCTACTTTTGTCAATTACCTTGCAAATGGGTCGTTTAGGATCCTTCATATTTACTAGGAAGCTTTGTGACTTCAGATCAAAGTGGATAATATTTTTATCATGAAGGTATAGCATGCCAAATGCTGCATCCATGGCTATTATTAACCTTTGATGAGGATCCATACTATCATAAATCACCAAATGGAACAATTGCACCATCAACGGTAGAAGGGTAAATTAGTGTGTAATTTTAGTTACAAACAAGAAGAATTAAAGATAGATCTTAGTAATTATAGTGATTCAAATTATAATGAAGAAAGATAACTACCTGTTATTTTTTTGTAGTGCTTGTTTAAGGGATCCATTCACCAAGTATTCTGTGATGATAGCTAAATTCGTTTCAGGTCCATCTGTAGTTATCCCATAGAAAGCCAACACATTGGGATGATGAAGTTGAGCCATAAGATATGCTTCTTTCCATATATCAGAAACCTACAGAGGTTTAAAAAAATTAAAACCACTGGAAGAGGGAGGTAAAAAAAAACCCCCAAAAATTGCAACCATACCAGTCGATCTGCTTCCAAATCTGAACCAGAAAAGAAGCTGGGTTTTATACGTTTAATGGCTACATCAGATCCCATCCATTTTCCATAGAATACAGTTCCATAATTTCCTGAACCCAACTTTCTTATTGGGTCCAGATCTGAATTTTTTATTATCTGCAAGGAACAAAAGCAATCTTAATAAAGTAATAACTCAAATACGAAAAAAAATTGTCACTGCAAATTCTACCACCTGAAGTTCCTGAATGGTCAATTCTGGATAGTTGGATGATATCTTGCCACCCTTCAATATGTCCTTGTTTTTGTCTAAATCGCTAACATGAATGGAATCATTAGTCACACAATTTAAAAGATCGCAACACGAGGACTTATCCGATGATGCCGTGTTCTTCATTTGTTCTTCTTGATAAACACAGCAAACTTTCGCATCCAACACATTGGGCGTAACTTCCTGATGAACATTGGAAAAAAGATTTTCTTGGTCTTCTACCTTATTAGAAGATGACAATAATGATGGTTTGTTCACAGTTGATAGTGACAAGATCCTCCAACTTTCTGCATCTAATCCAGCTACTTGTTCCCTGATGTTAAGCACATCAGAGGTCTTATCAACAAGAACTATTCTTGGCTGAGATGGAAGTGATTTCAATATATTAGATGTTGGCCCGAGACCATGTCTGGATTTAAGCGTTTGCAGTGTCATCTCATAATTACCTCCTTCAATCTCATATCCAACATCAGAACGAGGTCCACCAAGAACAAGACATTGGGGAACCCTTCTTGAAGCCCTAGGTGGCTTTTGAATCTTAAAAGACAAAGAATCCAAACCAGGAGAAACTGATCCATTCCCAAAATTACGAACCAATCCATTATTTCCATCACCAATTTTCACTGATCGTCTTCCACAATCCTGAAAACCACCAATAATAATCCCAGAATTATTCAACTGATCATCTTTAAACCCCACAACCTTATCCTCCTCTCCAAGATCATCATCACCCAAAGAACCCCCTAAATCCCCACTCTCAGTCACACCTCCATTTACAAACCCCAAAACCCCATCTTTAAGACCACCACACTCCCACACAAACACACGGATCCTCCCTTCCTTCTTCCCCTCCGCAACAGCCCTCTCGTTGACCTCCACCATTCTCCTCACATCCCCGTCGTTGGTGATTCTGACTAGAGACGGCCGATCATCCATGAGATTGGGAGGAGCGTAAGGGTCAAGGTACTGGAGGAGTAAAAAATCAGGGTAAGGTTTAGAGTTATAGAAAAGATCAAAGATCTTGGAACGAAGTTTAGAGAAAGTCACGTCGACTTTTCCAATGAATGAAACCATCCTCGTTTCTCCTCCAATGCAGTGTACCTTCCCCGTTCCGTTCCGTGGTACCAGAACTCCACCGTACGTCAGAAGAATATTGAGTTTCTGCAACTGGTTCCCGTCGACGACGTCCATGGAGAAGAAGAAGATCGGAAGTGTGAGAGAAATTAGGAGAAGATGACGAGAGTCGTGGTATTTATATGGTTTTGGACGTGGGCGGGGATTATTAGGCGGGGGACGATCGCATTTATTTTTTATCCCTCGGAAGTTGATTTAATAACGGAAATACCAATCAGTTATTTTTCCGTTATTTTGGTTTGTTAACTTTTTTTCTACCTGAGTGAAGTGAGTGGGACATCTGCAGTGAACCTGCTTATCTGTCTTGTTATCATTTACAATGTTACAGATTGTGGGTCCCATTTACCTGTCTCTTAAATTTATACTCACTTGTGGGTCCCATTTATACTTAAATTTTTATCATGATTTTTTTTAAGGCTAATAAAATTAAAAGAGTACAAAGAATAAAAAAAAATAATTGTCAACTTTAAATCGTGAATCTCCATCGTGTCGATCTATTATCAACTTCAAATCGTGTTTTCAGGTTGAAATAATTTTCGCATGAAACTTTTAGAACTTTTAGAGAGTTTAAATACTTGTCTTCATCTTATTCCATCTCTGCAACTGTCATCTTTTCCTTCAATCATCTTTCTCATCTAGTAACCCATCACATTTTCTCTTACATTTTCTAGATTGCATTTGTTATCCGACGATATAATCTCCTGATTTCCCTTCTAGATTAAATCCCTAGTTTTTCATCCTCAAACTGGAAGAAAATTGGTTAAATATGAAAGTAACTCAGAACGAAATCGAAAAAGCTTCTTGATCTGCGGACAAGGCCATACGGCGACAAGGAGAAGTGGCGAGAAGCTTTCTTCCCCTCCTCTGAACTCGAAAAGGAGCAACGGAATCACGACCATAAAAGAAATGTGAAAGAATCGAATAAGTTTCAGGAGGCAAAAAAAAGTGGAGAGCTAGGGAGTTGCGGGTGAGGATCTAAGACGACAGGGAGGGAGAACGGTTGAAAAATGCATGAAAGGGGGAAGAGGGAAAAAACTTGTCTCCCCCCTCTCTTATGAGAAAGGGGAGATAGATCAGAGGTGGGAGAAGGGGTTTTCTCAAGAGGTGGCGCTAGGGTTTCTTTTGAGAAGGGGTGGGAGTTCTACCAGAGTCTATTTGATCTCAAATTATTTTCATTGTCCAGTTGTGTCTTTATTTTTTATTTTATCATGATTTACTTGGTGATATATTACGCGACTCTGATATATTATGTGATATACAAGATCTTCATATGGAAATTGATCTTGTGAAAGTTATATGAGAAATTTTTAATCTTGGCATTGAATTTTCATCCAATGTTGAATTGAAAAAAATATTTTTGAATTCCATCTCATTTAATATTTATCTTTTTGTTGATGATTGACAAATGTACGGTTCAGGCCTGGATGGAGCTAGGAATTGCCTGGAAAGGGGTAATTTTGCAGCATATTCCATGGATGGAGCTGATGAGGACACAAATGATGAGGAAATTCAGGCCAATTCAGTGACTATTGATCAGGATGTAGATTGATGCCTTGATTGAGGGGCTACTGATCACATGGTAGCCGATGAAGCATTACTGCATGACTGTGAAGTCTGCTCAGGTAATGTATGGGTAATTATTGGTAGTGGTGAAAAATTAAAAATTAGCAAAATAGGCAAAATAATGTTTCAAATTAATTCTAGGAAATTTATACTTAATAAAGTATTATGTGTCCCTAGAATTAAGAAAACTCTTATCTCAACTACAAAATTATGCAATGATCTAAGTTGTTATATTGAAATTTCACAGAAGACATTTGCAGTGAAGAGCTTGAAGACAAATCAGACGTTTTTTTCTTCTGGAATTAATAAGAGAGGGTACTCTATTATTTCAGCCAGGACATTTACTGTAATTTGGGATTCAAGACTGATGCTGATTTGTGGCATAGAAGGCTAGGGTACCCTTCATTAAAAATCTTAAGCAAAGTTAGATCGAGATTCTATTGGTTTAGATGATGTAGAATTAAGATATTTGAATTTTTGTAATAATTGACAAAACTGACAAAACTTCCATTTCAATACAGTCATATTAATACTTCTTGTCCCTTAAAGATATTGTATATTGATCTTTGGGGTCCATCTCCAACATTATCAAAGAAAAATTTCAGATTCTTTGCAACCATTGTTGATAATAAAACAAGATATACATGGCTAATACCGTTAAATGACAAGAGTGAATTTACAAAACAATTTATAATTTTTCAAATTAATATTAAAAATCAATTAGAATATAAAATAAAATCAGTACACACTGATGGTGGAGGAGAATTCATAAGTAACAAATTTAAAAACTTAATAAAAATGGAATTAGTCATAGGTTGACATGCCCGTATACACCTCAACAAAATAGGGTGGTGGAAAGAAAACATAGGCGCCTACTGGAAACTAGTAGATGTTTCTTTAGTCAATCTGGGATACCTAAACACATGTGGCCAGAGGTAATATCCTCTGCATGTTTTTTAATCAATAGGTTACCAAGTTCAGTTTTGAACTTTATATCCCCATTTGAAAACCTAATTATAATTTTTTGAAAGTTTTTGGGTGTTCATGTTTTCCATTAATTTCTAAAGGACTAAGGACTAAATTTGAACCTACAGCAAATAAATGTGTTTTTATAGGATACTCAAATAGACATAAAGGCTATTTGTACATGAATTTAGAAAATAAAAAAATTATTATTTCAAGAAATGTTAGGTTTAATGGAAAGAATTTCCTTTTCTAGAAAATGGATTTAACAGTAAAGGTTTAGGACAGAAAAAGGAAATTAAACAAGATAAAATTGAAATTATTCTTCCAAGATTAGATATTTCTTCATCATTTATACTCACTTGTGGCTGTGGGTCCCATTTATATTTAAATTTATACTCACTTGTGGGTCTCATTTATACCTAAATTATCTGACTCTGATATATCACCTGACACTGATATATTACGTGACTCTGATATATTATCTGACCTTAATATATCATCTTTTATATATTAAGGTCTTCACATGGAAATGATCTTGTGGAAGTTATATGAGAACTTTTAATCTTGGCATTGAATTTTCATCCAATGTTGAATTGAACAAAATATTTTTGAATTTCATCACATTTAATATTTATCTTTTTGTTGATGGTTGACAAATGTACGTTTCAGATGACGGTTCTCATGTGAATTGTCTTTTATAGTTATATGACCGTTATATATTATGTGGTTTTGGTATACATTCTGATGATAACGTACTTTTGGGTCTGATGCTCCCGATTTATTGGATCGGAGGATCATGACATTCGAAAATAGATATTTTTACATCTTGTAGAAATTTATCTTTTTTTTTTATCAAAAAAACAAATCTAGTTGAAGAAGCATATAAGTAGTTAGGGTGTCAAGTAAAGTTCGGTTCGATGGGCTCGGGCTCACGAGCCCTAGTCTAAAGCTCAAACTCGTTAAAAAACGAGCTCGGCTCGACTCGTTAAAAAACGAGCTCGGCTCGACTCGTTAAAAAACGAGCTCGGCTCGACTCGTTAAAAAACGAGCTCGGCTCGACTCGTTAAGCTCGATGGACTCGATAAGGGTAAAACGCTTGCTGAGAGGTCTCGAGATCGATCCCCCATGTCTCCAAATTATTTCTTTTAACCTGCAGGTTAAGTTCGAGCCCGGGCTCGCAAACTTCGAGTCCGAGCCTAACAATTCTAAAAGAACCTAGCATCTGATAAACTTAAATACAAGTAGTTTTCTTTTCCAAGAAGAAGAAAATGTCTATGATAATTTATAAAGAACAAACATCAACATATAGACACACCATCATATATTCATATATCAAAATAAACTCTGTATGTGCTCTGTGGGAATAAATAACCAATGCAACAACAAAATTAAAAGTACATACCATAAACAAACTAGGGAAGTAGGGGGGTGAAGAGCTTTTCTATTCTTGGCTTTGCTTCACAGTATATAACGAAAGAGTTGCTCAACAGTTTTCACCACACTGACCAGCAGTAACAGTCTTAATAGGTGATTCGAATGGATCGATACGTACCCAGAGCAGTGAGAAAATCGAAGCAAGTAGAATAGACCAAACGATGACAATGGTTGGAGTCCGATTTTGGCGACCGAGAAGACCTTTCAAGAAAGGATAGAGATGGACTATGACCCATATGGCGAAAAAGAGTCGGCCGAATAATGGACCCCATGATTGGTATCCGCTGTTGATGGCATAGGAAACTCCGGCGACTATTCCGACAATATTGATGACCAAAACAGTGGTTGGAGGTATGAGGAGTGTTGTCCATTTAAATATGTAGAGTTCTGCAAAGTCCCCATCTTCGTCATTTGCCTTTGATGTAACAGTGAAATTAGTGTCGATTCCAGCTAGAACTTTGAGTAGACCTTGGAAGACTGCGAAAAGATGGGCCGAGGTTCCACCTATGACCCAAAATTGCTCATTTCTCCACCAATCTTCGATACCGACACCGCTCCATTTTAGCTCGAGAATTCCCGTTGAGAAAATTGATATAAAAAGCATGATAAACCAGGCTCCGGCATAATTGCTTATCTGTCAAAAAAAATATACCAAATTTTATTATATAATAATTCTTGTAGATATATTTAAAAAAATGATGAATATAAGAAAATCAAATTACTACTATAATTTTAATAAAATTTAGTAAAAATCATCTTGAATTTGTCATTAAAAAATTAAAGATTAAAAAATGTAAAAAAAAATTCCAATGATTAAAAAAAGTAAAAAAAGATTAAAACTATCAGATAATGAAATGAAATAATGAATATTGAATCAGTTAAATTTCCAATGACTGACCTCGGGAACAATAAACTTTCCAGTAAGAAGACAGATGGCCGGAAGAATACAGTAGGCAATAAGTGGAAGGGAAGTAATAGGATAAACTATAGTATTAATATAAGCCACCCTTTCAAGAAGATGCAACCTTCCACTATATCCATACCAAATTGGGCAATGTCTGCTCAACAAAATCTCAACAGATCCCAAAGCCCACCTAAGAACTTGATTCAGACGATCAGAAAGATTGATAGGAGCAGAACCCTTGAATGCTGGTCGAGTTGGCATACAGTAGATAGATTTCCAACCTCGGGCATGCATCTTAAATCCAGTTAGAATATCTTCTGTGACTGAACCGTAAATCCATCCAATCTGTAGATGAAATTTGATATCTTGTTAAAAACTTAAACTTAATTTATATTTAGGATAGAAAATCATGTAAGAAATAGATACAAAGATGAAATAGAGAAAATAATAACCTCTTTCCCCCATTCAGACTTGTCCTCATATCCACAACTAATAACATGGATTGCTTCCTTGAGAAGTAATGCCAGATTTGTGGAAGGAGGTATGCCTCCTTGTTCCATGAAAGTTGATGCTATAAATATTGGTGATTGTCCAAATCTCTTCTCTAAACTTTTTTGGGACATAAGGAATGACTTCTCATCTTCATAACCTACAATACCCCAAAAAAATTACAAAAAATACATATGCATAGATAATAATATAGTGTATCATATTGTTAAAAAATATTATGGAGAAAAAGGAAATTTCAAAATAATAATAAAAGTAAAAATTGGATAATAATAAAAACATAGAAATGAAATGAATATTTAAGAAAAACTTTGGGAGTACTTGCAGTTGAAGTTTTTTTTTATAAATATATTAAAAATATATTAATTAATGATGAATAAAAGAAATGAAAAAAATAAGCTTTTTATGGATAATTATACCTTCCATACCATCTTCAATATCTTCAATATTAAAGATGGGAACGTTGGATTCTGTTCTCATAACTTGTCGTTTTTTATCAATATACTTTTTGTTACTCTTCTTCTTTCTTGAACCACCACAGCAACTCTTTATGATAATATTCGGTTCTAAGTCAGCCTCAGATAAAACCGGATCATAACCATACAAAGCTTGTCTGTTGAAGCAACAACCTGTACCAACATAGACTGGACCTTGGATACCATCCAATCCTCTCATATTGATCTAAAAAAATTAAATCGATTAAAAATAAAACAATGCACATGCATAGACATACCATGTTCTGAATTTTCTCTTTACTTACATCAAAAAAGACAATATTACGATTGGCATATCGATCGTGGAGATCAATTCCATCAAACCGTTGAGGAAATTGCACATAGCATGTTTTCTTTCCCAATGCAGGATCCATCATAAAACACATTGCTTCGCGAAGAGCTTTGCTGTTGTTGAAGTAATGATCACAATCCACATTAAGTAAATATGCTCCATTTGTAAGGACTGCCGACACCCGAATCTGTCATAACAAGAATAAGATTGTTAGAGTTTAAGGCAGTCATCCTACATTTAATGACAGAATATTATTTTTTATTTTGTGTCCATATATAAGAGAGAGAACCAGAGCATTCATGGCACCAGCTTTCTTGTGGTGCTGAAATCCAGGACGTTTCTCACGAGAAACATACACAAGTCGAGGAAGCTCATTACCATCAGTGTCAAGTCCACCGCTGTGGCCTAAAAAGACCTGTATTTTCAATTGATGGGACAATTTAGGATGATGAACACATATTTTTCATATAATATAATATACTATATTACTACAAACAGTACAATAACTTTGACCTGGATCATGCCAGGATGATCCCTTGAATTGTTCCCAGGCCATGGAGTGCCATCTTGCATTGTCCATCCTTCTTCAGGAGTTTTCTGTGCTTTAGCAACAAGAGCATTGATTCGTATTTTGAATTCTTCGTACTCTCTCTACAAGAAATAAATCAGTCAAAACTCACAACGATGATTATTAAAATGAAATAAAAATGAATTGATTATATTTATAATAGCATTAGTCATATATTATATTTCAAACCTTCATTGCCCGACGTTCCTTCACGAAAGAAGGTTGAATTTTATCCTTCAAGTAGTCAATCTTTTGTTGAAAGTAAAACTCAGGCGCCCTTGGTTCAATACTGTGTTTTTTGCAAAATGGGACCCACTTCCTTGCAAATTCTGATGTCTCTGAAAGGGATTCAAATGTTAACATCGCTGACCCATCATCAGAAACATAGCACGAAACCTTATCAACAGGGTAATCCACTGAAAGAATCGAGAGTACAGTGTTAGCTGTAATAAGAGGAGGCTCTTTGAGAGGATCCACTGTACTGACAAAAACATCAATTGGATCTAACTGTGAAGGTTCTCCATCTCTGTCATATCTGTAAAAAGAAAATTCAGTCTCCAAATTACTTTAGTATCAATGCTAACAGAAGAAAAGTTTATTAACACAAAGAAACATGTTACAAACCTCAGAGAAAGTCTATCAAGATAAGTTTCGCGATTGATTGGCGTCCATTTTGGAAACTGATCCAATAGCCAAGATAGAGCAAACCAGATTTCACAGATTACTGATGTCAACCACAGAGCATAAGCTTCGGCCACAGGATGCGTGACACGATATTGGAAGAAAAAACCTAGGATGATAAGTCGAAGGATGATAACCACTCGGTAAAAATTAATCAGGTTTGAGGGAAGAGGTACAATTCGATTTAATGGTTGTCTTGCATCATCAATCCTGTAATAAAAAACTTGTCAAATTATAGGTCCCACTTAAAAAAACGCAAATACATAGGTTTTTCATAGTACAAACATTTGAAGATCATCTCCATTTGAACCGGTTCCCTCTATATCAGGTTTTCCTTCAGTGTACTTTGTGGTCATTTGCAACATATTTTTGTCTTGTTTGACCTTCCAATCTTTAACTCTTTCTTTCCAGTCAACACTTCCAAGTCCATATGAATTGAGATCCTTTGATGGATCAACGGTCCTTACAGGAACTGTAAATAACACACAAAAATTGGCATTCTGATTAAGTCAATAACTATTAATATGGAAGTGTAAAAATAAATGTGTGTATGCATCTATTGATAATATTGTGTATGGAAGCATTTTAGAAAATGAAAAGTACCTGGCATGTTTGGATCAACATAAGACAGTGAGCGTTTCTCACCAGATCCTAGAGGCCCTGAACTTCTTATAGACTGCCGATCTGGTGTAGCATCAGGTATTTCTCCAGATAACTAAAAAATGACTTTTAGATAGTACGTGGTAGAAAGATGACAAGATAAACATTCATTTAAATTAGATTTATGTTGTAATATATAAGCTGATAATCAGTTTCTCTAAAGCGTATATGCAAGGTCGCCTATACAAGTATGCAACCTTGCTTTCTTGCTGCACTATGCAGTAACTGCATAGTGGGACATTTGGAGAAAATATTGTAAATTATAGCATAATTCAAACCTAGTCAATGTGGGAAATTGGAAATAGAAATTTACGATATTAATTTTGGAAACTAATTGACGTGGGACAATATTTAAGATCCTACCTTATGTGCAACCCATAATGGATGGTATGCCACATAATGTAGAGAAAAATACGTCGGAGACTTGGGAGTGAATCCACTCCGTTGACATGCTATAATACCACCATGTGATTGGTCACTCATTAGAACCATGCATATGGATAGAATAAAAGCTGAACCATATTTATATACAAGAAAATAATTACTTTAACAATTATTCAATTGTTAAATCTGATTAAATGTAAACCAAGGTATTATTAAATCTAAAATACCAATGGCTAAATACTCTAACAAGTAGCAATATCATCCAAATAAGCATATTTCAACATTCATACGAAGATTATTATAAAAATTAAAAATATCGCATTGAATTTTCTAAATCAATTGTAATTTCTTCACATACATACCATTTGACCACTGGTAAGACGAGGGATGAGACCATGGGAATCATGTCTTGAAGATGAAGATAATTCGTTATCAGTACCATGTTCCTGTAATTGCCAGGGTGCACTTGTCCTTCCATGTCCCTGTGTATGGTTAAACTCGTTATCAAGATCATCCACATCCTCTTCATCCTCATCACCATCAACACGTGGACTCCCTGGAATTTTCATAACCACAATGTCAGAAGTAGAATCTATTTTCAACAGAAACTTAAATTACATAGGCATATCTAATGAACCTTTGTGTCTCTTGTATCTAGTTTTACACTGGGGGCAAGATTGATTGCCATCTTTGCGCTCATATTCATAGCAAGGTCTACAAACTGGATAACCACATTCATTGCAAGCAACAAACAAATCACTCGTTGCAGTTAGACCCACGGTGTCGCTACAAATCTGGCACAACTGAGCCTGTACGTTCTTGAGAGGTTTTGGCTGCTTTAGATCACAAATAGACACAAAACATAATTGTTCCAATATCAGAATCAGGAAACAATAAATCCAGCAGTCTTGGAATTTTAAAACATGCAATGATGCAATGATGCAAATACCAAATATTAATCATCAAGTAGATATTTAACTCAAATAAGTCAAAATTAGAAATAGAAACATTGAAGAGTACTTAAAGTATACAAGTAAGTGGATCTGAACAGAAAATAAAAAGGAAAAAAAAATCACTTAATAAAGAGAACATCCACAAAAAAAAACAGATTTTAAGAAATTCCCATGAGAAAAAACAAACCCTAAATCCCTAACTACCTCCTTAGAAATCACAAATATTTAAAAAGGAAAACTTCCAGATTTGTATAAAACCCCCCAAAAAAACTCCCCCCAAAAATCACACTCAGGAAAAACAGATCTCAATCAAAACAAATGGATGTTGTAGTGTTCTAGACTTAAGACTCACGCCTCCTTCGCCATCATGCCGAATCATCACCAATTCTTTCCTATTGTACGAACCAGCAACCATTCCTGAATTAGCCTCCATTCTCCTCTAACAACCAAAGCTTCCACCTTTTTCGAAAACCAGATCTACCGCACCCAATGTATCTTCGTGATTCAACCAACAAACAAACACTCACAGATCTGGTCTCAACCCGATTTCAGAATCGGAGAAAGCAAGAAAGAGAGATCCTTGGAATTCAATCGAATCGAATCGGATTGGAGCTTCAAAGCTTCCCTTCCTCCATCAATGACCGTCGTCTCCGTCTCTCTCTATCTCCCTTCGATCCTCCTCTTATGCAGAGGTCTGCTTCTGCTCCATTTGAACACGCTGCAGTCGAAAGATGAGCAGAGAAAGTGGAGTGAAGTGTCACCGACTGAGCCGGTCACTATCTCCCAAATTCAAATACAAAAAAAAATCAAATAATCTGAAATTAATTATTATTATTTGCAAAAAAAAAGATAAAATTAATTTATATCAAATAAAATTGCATTAATTCTTTGAAAAAACTGGATTTAAATTATTTAAATTGATAATAATATTTATTTTCCCTGGTTTATTTATTTATAATTTATAATTAATTAATTATGTCATAGTCTTTGGTGGGTGGTTACCGATTACAGGCTGTCATTATCACCGGGAACTACCAGTTAGATAGTGACATCAGTCCTAACCTTCCATTCATTAGATGTAGATCTGCCAATCTGTCGGTGAATTCTTTAAAATTCCGAGACTACCCCTGTGTTTTATTTCTAATTTCGATTACGCCCTTTAATTTCATCCACTAAATTCCTACTAACCGCAATTTAAATAATAAAAATTACACTATTAAATGATTACGTCCTACCCAACAAACAAATGGTAATATTATACATATACCCTTTTTATTGTTGATATTTGGACTTTGGTATTATTAGAGTAATAGTAGTTAATATATGGTTAATGATGTAAATGTTAGTGGTTAATGGTTATGGTAGTTAAAGAATTAGTTTTAATACACTAGTATAAATATGTAATCAATGTTAAGTAATTAATAAACACGATTGTATTGTTGATTAGTTCCTCATCAAATTCTTGCATAATTCAGTTACTCAGGTATGATTTTGTATAGAAATTCGATTTGATTTTGATTCGTGGGTTTTAGATTTTGATTTTGATTAAGAACTTATTCGATTTTAATTTTGATTTTGATTAAGAAGTTTTTGATTTAGATTTTGTTATATTTAAAGGTTTTTACATAAATTAAGAACTTATTCAAAGATTAGATTAAGAACTTATTCATGCGTTAATTTAGATTTTGATTAAGAACTTATTAGATTTTGATTTTGTTGTATTTAAAGGTTTTTACATAAATTAAGAATTTATTCATGGATTAGATTGGTTTTTATATAAATTAAGAACAAGATTGGATTTTTTATTATTATTCGATTTAATAAAACAAGATTTGTTTTTAATAAATTAAGAACAAGATAGGGTTTTTATTATTATTCGATTCGATTTTACATATTTGAATAGATTTCAACATGGAGAAACATAAATTTGGTTATTATTAGAGTTTTTTCTCTCATTACCACTGATTAAATTGGTCTCTTTTTTTATATAAAAATCGAATCTTTAATCTAATTTTATATAAGTATTGTTAATCTAGTTGTTAACAAGAGATTTCAAAAATACAAAAGATTCGAAATCAAGCTCAAATCCATGGGATCATTTGAAGAAATCACAGAGGAACTCAAGAAATTTAAGGTCATTGAAAAGGCGGTGCGTAAAAAGAATAGGATTCAGGTTTCTAGTATAAAGAAACCAATATACTTTTACGTTAATCTAGCCAAGGTATTGTTCAGATTATTATGTTTCTTGTTGAATAATTTTTATCAATTTCTAACTGATGATTGTGCATTTTTAGAAATATCTTCAGCAGCATGGAGAAATTGAATTATGTGCACTTGGAATGGGTCGGACTATGAATTATGAATTATGATCGATTGTGTTTTCTTTGGAAATTATTAATCATTTTTTTTTTACTTTTATAGCAACGGGATCTTTGATCAGCATATCTGAGATTCTGAAAAATAACAATTTTGCTGTGATGAAAGGTAATAATAAAATAGATTCAGATCTACAATTCTTCAAAATTGTAAAAACTGAATATTAATTTCTTTTGATAAGATATCAAAATATCAACTGTGGAAGTTTGTGAAGAAAAAACTGGTCGCACTGTTAGTAAATCAAAGGTAAAACAAGATTTGTTTATTGTTAATTTGGTCGATTGTTTGATTTCAATTTAATAATTTTAAATAATTTTTTCCTTCTTTCTTTTTTAGTTGGAAATTTCAATGGAGAAGTCCAATGCAATTAATGAGGTTATTGTTAAGACAAATCTGAAGAAGGTTAATGGCAAAAACTGAGCGAGATTGTTTTCAACTTTAATTATTTGGTCGATTGTTTGATTTCAATTTAATAATTTTAAATGATTTTTTCCTTCATTCTTTTCAGATTGAAATTTCAATGGAGAAGTACTCCAAGGCAATTGATAAGGTTATTGCTAAGGAAAATCGGAAGAAGGTTAATGGCAAAAGCTGAGCGAGATTGTTTTCAACTTTAATTATTTGGTCGATTGTTCGATTTCAATTTAATAATTTTAAATGATTTTTTCCTTCTTTCTTTTTCAGAAGGAAATTTTAAAGGAGAAGTCCAAGGTTGTAAATGGTAAGGTTATTGCTAAGGAAAATCTGAAGAGGGTCAATGGCAAAAGCTGAGCAAGATTGTTTTTAATTTTAATAATTTTAGACTTTTTTCCCTTTCTGAATTTGAAGATTGAAGGCAAAATTTTTAAGTTTGTTTTGTTGTTTTAATTTTCTTTAGAAAAAATTATTTTCAATAATAAATACATATAATTTCGCATTTCTTTTGAATATTTTTTTTATGATATAAAGAGGGATGACACTACTAGAAAAAAGCGTTTCGATGATCAACATGTAATAAGTTGATGTACCACCCATTACTAGGGCAAATCTGAAGAAGATTAATCTTGATACTAATGGCATCTGAAGCTGAGTATCATCGCATCCAATGATTTCTACCGGTTCTTCTTGAATATGCTTGAATAGGGTTTGCTTGCCTCCAACGTCCTTGAATCATCGCCTTCTCGATCCCAAATCCATTTCTAGGGTTCTTAATTTCCAAAGCATCAAATGTCTTTCTCAACTTCAGAATAATTGAACAGCCTCATATCAATCACCTTGGTTAGTGTTGTTAAATTCCTGCATGGATGGATAATCAACGATGGTCGAATCGAACTGCCAGAGCGGACGACGGTCAGATTTGGGGGGAATTGCCATCGTTGTGTGACGAATCAAAGTGGAGAAAAAAATATTATTTCATTGGAATAAAATAACATTATTTACAGCCTTATTTATATTAATTATAATCAACTATAATCTTTTAGTTATCTTTAACTAATTACAATTAGTTTTAAACAACTAATTAAATTCAAGATCTTTAAACAACTAATTGTAATTCAAGATATTTGATCCATTGCTTTTGGGTTGTATGATGTTAATATCTTTCACTGGGCTTTAATATTGGCCCATATATGAAAATGTTCAATTACTTTATTATTTCACTTAAGTCCAAAAATGTTTTACAAATTACATGAAAAGACTTAAAGTAAAATGAAGTTAATTTAGAGATCTTAATTATTTAATTTACTAATTGATTCCTTTTCTCCCCTCTCAAGTCTTGGAGTAGATATTTGTATTCCAAGCTTTAGAGAGGCTCTTAATATGTTTTCAACTAATGCTTTGTTGAACATATGAACTGTTTTTGCTACCGGAACAAAACTTTCATAAAAATCAAATCCTTTTTTTGAGTAAAGCCTTGGCAACAAACCTACCTTTATATCTCTCAATGTCTCCAATATTGGGTTTGTATTTTATTTTGTAGATCCATTTTGAACCCACAACTTTTCTGAATTTTGGGTTAGTCTGAATTTTGTATGTTTTCTTTTGTTTCTTCACTTTTGAAGGAAAATATGTTTTCACTAAAAATCACATTTCTACTAATGTGAAAGTTTGTAGTTTGTGGATCTAGTATTAAATATCCTTTAACATTTGGGGGATATCTTATGAATATTCCTTTAAAGGATCTTGGTGAGAACTTATATTCTCTATTATTTGTAGTTGCATAACACAAGCAACCAAGAGTTATTTTTTGTGTATCATAGTTGGATTTTTTATTATAGATTATTTCATAGGGTGATTTGTTATTCTTCTACGTTGACCTAGCCAAGGTACTGTTCAGATCATTAGATTGATTGATTTTTCTTATAAACCCTAATTATGTTCTTCTTATGCTTAGGATTTAGATATGAACTTGGTGTTACTGATTTGTTCCTTGATTTCTTTAACGAATGCCATGAATTTGAGCCACATTTTAATTCTGTAATCTTGTAAATAGCTAGACCAACAAAATT
The DNA here is from genome assembly GCA_001185155.1 of Zostera marina. Lineage (NCBI taxonomy): Eukaryota > Viridiplantae > Streptophyta > Magnoliopsida > Alismatales > Zosteraceae > Zostera > Zostera marina. The sequence continues at coordinate 622,786 of LFYR01001699.1, read as the reverse complement.
TAATAGAACACAGATGAATGAGATTGGTTGGTATTTATATAAAATAAATGTAAGGGATGTCCAATCGAATTAGTGGTCACTAAAAAAACTTGCTAATTATATAATCCCTAGATTTAATATAATAAAATGAATTTGGTTATTATTAGATTTTTTTCGTGACCACTAATTAAATTGGTCTCTCTTTTTTATGAATATCGAATCTTTAATCTGTTTATATATCAGTATTCTTCATCTGGATGTTAATAGGATTTCATTCGAAAAATTCGAAATCTAGCTCGAATCCATGGCATCCATTGACGAAATCGCAGAGAAAATCAAGAAATTCAAGATCACTGAAAAGATGGAGCATAAGAAGAATAGGATCCAGGTTTCTAATACAAAGAAACCAATATACTTCTACGTTAATCTAGCCAAGGTACTGTTCAGATCATTATGTTTTTCGACGATTTATTTTTGGCTATTTTCTAACTGATGATCATGGATTTTCAGAAATATCTTCAGCAGTATGAAGAAATTGAATTATCTGCACTTGGAATGGGTAGGATTATGAATTATTATTGATTATGTTTTCATTGAAAATTATTAATCGTTTCTTTTTGGCGTTTTTCTGCGACGGGATCTGTGATTGGCATATCTGAGATTCTGAAGAATAACAATTTTGCTGTGTTTAAAGGTAAAATAACAAGATAGATTCATATCTAGAATTCATCAAAAAATTAAAAATTAATTTCTTTATTTAATTCTTTCTGATAAGATATCAAAACATCAACTGTGAAAGTTTGCAACGAAACAACTGGTCGCATCGTTTGTAAAGCAAAGGTAAAACAAGATCCGTTTATTGTTAATTTAGTCGTTCGATTTCTTAATTTTAAATAATTTTTTCCTTCTTTCTTTTTCAGTTGGAAATTTCAATGGAGAAGTCGAAGGTATTTGAAGAGGTTCTTTCTAGGGCAAATCCAAATCTGAAAAAGATTAATGGTTAATTTCTTTTTTTGCGCGTTCTTAAGAAGGTTAATTTCTTCGTGCTATTTTTTTGCACGTTCTGGAATTTTAAACATATTCTATAATTATATAAATAAGTTCAAAAATATTTGAATTCAATTAAATAAATTAAAAATAACTTAATTTTGTTCATTTTTGTCGTCCACTACCTTTGACGCTCGTCTAGATACAAAAGTGTTTTCTGAGATGCCTTTTTCTTTCCAATCAGGGGCGCCATTCTTTCGTTGGTCGTACTAAACATACTCTCTACTTCTCCAATCCCCATAATCTTTGATGAATTGTTTTATTGAAAAAATAGATAAATAGTAAATCGAATATATAAAAAATATATATAAATTAATTAAACTTACAATAGGTATCATAGATTTCGTTTCACCCAAAGATTTTTCTTCTTGGCTTTGAATAAAGTTGGTAGCTTCTCGCTGCAGAAATATTAAAATTGAAATATTAAAAAAGAAAAATGATAATTTATTAAAAAAAACTTACTATTTTTTCTTTTCTCCGACATGTCATTGATAATGATTCGGCCAGGCTTCGAGCTCATCCCTTCATTGTTTTCTCTATATTAACATGATCAATTAGTATTTGAATAATTTCAATATAAAATATTAATCATTACCAATTCATGGCGTCGTTGGGCTAATCCTTTTGAACCAGCGTGATGTATCATTTGATTCGTTCGATTTGTGAAATTTATCTCGAAAATTTCCTAAAAAAATTAAAAATAAGAAATAATAACTGAGAGAATTTTTAATTTCAATAAATATATACACACATTTCCTCTCTCCGCTTTTGATTGTCTCAATTTATTCAGAAATTGAGATTTGCTGACAAAAGTCGGAAGAGTTTGAAAAAAATTCTTCTTCAGTCATATTTGGATCTCTGTCATATTGTTTAACCAAAAAATTATGGTTGCTCCTACGAAGCTTTTTCGACTTAATATTGATATAAATTTGTCCCGTTTTGCTTTGAATGAAATCATACTCATTCTACGTATTTAAAATTTATTAGTTTTGGAAAAGAACTAAAATATTTAAACACACACACGCATATATATATACTTACAGTTAATATTTTTAACACGTCTTTGAAATTCAGTGGATTTAAAATTCTGTAAACTATAAAATCGGTCGGCTTGTCCAAGACTTGCAATGGCGGATTAAATGAATTGATGGAGGAAATCCGCCATCAAAAGTGCTGCACTTGTCATGGCAAAAATCCGCCGCTACAAGTCCGCCATACAACGTCCTTTCCTTTTTTATATTGTTTATGTAAATTGGGCATTGGCCTAATATCTTTTAATGAAATTTAATTACATCAAAGAAAAAAATTGTTTAAATTAACAACATCACCAACCTCATCATACATTGATGTACCCTTGGGAAAGAAACCAGAAACTTTTCCTTTTGTCACTGCCATATTCTGGTATTCCTTTTATAACCTTCTCTCTATTATCAATTATTTCCTCCTCTGCTATTTCGCCATAGCTCTTTTGCAAGATTGCTTCACACAACGACGGTAAGCTTCCAATACAATTGAACACAAATCTCACCAACCCAAACTCGGACGCAACGTTTCTCGTCCATGTTTGGCAATAATCTGATACCATGCAAATCGGAATATCATCATAAACACCCATCTTCTCTTTTTCAATCCATTCCTTCACTAGATCTTTCCCCCCTTAGATATTTCAAACACACATAGAGGATCTTTTACTTCATATGCGCTCTCGCACCCTCCTTCTTGCCTAGGAGGCACACCTGCGAACCGAATAGGTGGTTGGTTTGCGGTCGTTGTTTTGAAACGTGTGAAACGCGCAACGTAAGCCGGAGTTGTAGTGATTATTGTTACTACATTTCCACGACTGGCTAGTAGACGGCCAAAATCAATAGATGGGAGTATATGGCCCGGGGCTAGGTATGGGATGATTATAAAATGAAGCTTTCCTTTCTTCTCTTTCTCCATGGCTTGAAGATGAAGACCTTTCAATTTGGATGATGAAATGGAGGTTATTTTCTAATAATGCATCCATCTCTTTTTTCATTGCTTCTACCTATTTTGGATTATTTAATTTGAAGCTTCCTTATATGTGTTGGGTTCATTATTGATTGTTATTTGTTTTAAAAATTATTTATGATTTCTATTTATTCTATGATATGAGACATGATTGCTCATTGGATATTTTGTTTTATATTAACCATCATCTTTAAGTTAGTTATTCTCAAAATATTTAGTTTATTTACCTCTCTCTCAGATTTTATTATGGTGTTCATTGTTATTTTATTATTTATAACTTCATTGTTTCTTTGTAATATGTTTGTTGAAGTTTGATCATTTTTGTTTTGAGTTTCAGTTATTATTTGAATTTGGTTTAAATTTTGATCTGTGTATTTGTCAGATTGATTCTTTGATAGGTTATGATTTATTTGATATTCTGATGATTTATCAGAATTTATTTGGTTATCTGATGAATTATTTTTTTCATTATTTATATAATCTGATAGATTTGTGTTTTGATTTATTTCCTCTTTTGAATTATTCAATAGTTTTTCTGAGGTTGAACTTAGATTTTCTTCTAAAAAATCATGTTATGTTGTAATGTTCTGGGTATGACCATTTTTGCTTGGATTAGAACGTATTGGTTCTATGAGAGTATTCTCTTTTTTATTTTAGTTTGAATATTTTGATTGTGTAGACAAATTGATTTTGTCTTTTTGAGTTACGTTTTTCCTTTCATTTTCATGTGCGAGTATTATTTCATTATATATATGTTATTTTGTTGATACGAATTCTGTATGTTTTCTTTTGTTTCTACAGTTTTAAAGGGAAATACGTTTTCTCTAAAAACCACATTTCTACTAATGTGAAAGTTTTTAGTTTCTGAATCTAGTATTAAATATCCTTTAACATTTGGGGGATATCTCATGAATATTCCTTTAAAGGATCTTGGTGAGAACTTATGTTCTCTATTACTTGTTGTTGCATAACACAACCAACCAAAAGTTTTTTGTGTATCATAGTTCTATTTTTTATTATAGATTATTTCATAGGGTGATTTGTTATTCTTCTACGTTAACCTAGCCAAGGTACTGTTCAGATCATTATGTTTTTCAGCGATTTATTTTTATCTAATATTTCTAAATGGTGATCTTGCATTTTCAGAAATATCTTCAGCAGTATGGAGAAATTGAATTATCTACACTTGGAATGGGTAGGATTATGAATTATTATGTTTTCTTTGGAAATTATTAATCGTTTATTTTTTGCTTTTATAGCAGCGGGATCTGTGATTAGCATATCCGATATTCTGAAGAATAATAATTTTGTTGTGTCGAAAGGTAATAACAAGATAGATTCAGATCTAGAATTCTTCAAAATTGTATAAATTAAATATAAATTTCTTTATTTAATTCTTCCTGATAAGATATCAAAACATCTACTGTGGAAGTTTGCAACGAAATAACTAGTCGCATCGTTAGTAAAGCAAATGAAAAATATTTTTTCCTTCTTTCTTTTTCAGTTGGAAATGTCAATGGAGAAGTCGAAGGCATTTGATGACGTTATTGCTAGGGAAAATTGAAGAAGATTAATGGTGGGATTAATCTTGATACTAATGGCATCTGAAGCTGAGTATCATCGCATCCAATGATTTCTACCGGTTCTTCTTGAATATGCTTGAATAGGGTTTGCTTGCCTCCAACGTCCTTGAATCATCGCCTTCTCGATCCCAAATCCATTTCTAGGGTTCTTAATTTCCAAAGCATCAAATGTCTTTCTCAACTTCAGAATAATTGAACAGCCTCATATCAATCACCTTGGTTAGTGTTGTTAAATTCCTGCATGGATGGATAATCAACGATGGTCGAATCGAACTGCCAGAGCGGACGACGGTCAGATTTGGGGGGAATTGCCATCGTTGTGTGACGAATCAAAGTGGAGAAAAAAATATTATTTCATTGGAATAAAATAACATTATTTACAGCCTTATTTATATTAATTATAATCAACTATAATCTTTTAGTTATCTTTAACTAATTACAATTAGTTTTAAACAACTAATTAAATTCAAGATCTTTAAACAACTAATTGTAATTCAAGATATTTGATCCATTGCTTTTGGGTTGTATGATGTTAATATCTTTCACTGGGCTTTAATATTGGCCCATATATGAAAATGTTCAATTACTTTGTTATTTCACTTAAGTCCAAAAATGTTTTACAAATTACATGCAAAGACTTAAAGTAAAATGAAGTTAATTTAGAGATCTTAATTATTTAATTTACTAATTGATTCCTTTTCTCCCCTCTCAAGTCTTGGAGTAGATATTTGCTATTCCAAGCTTTAGAGAGGCTCTTAATATGTTTTCAACTAATGCTTTGTTGAACATATGAACTGTTTTTGCTACCGGAACAAAACTTTCATAAAAATCAAATCCTTTTTTTGAGTAAAGCCTTGGCAACAAACCTACCTTTATATCTCTCAATGTCTCCAATATTGGGTTTGTATTTTATTTTGTAGATCCATTTTGAACCCACAACTTTTCTGAATTTTGGGTTAGTCTGAATTTTGTATGTTTTCTTTTGTTTCTTCACTTTTGAAGGAAAATATGTTTTCTCTAAAAACCACATTTCTACTAATGTGAAAGTTTGTAGTTTGTGGATCTAGTATTAAATATCCTTTAATATTTGGGGGATATCTTATGAATATTCCTTTAAAGGATCTTGGTGAGAACTTATATTCTCTATTATTTGTAGTTGCATAACACAAGCAACCAAAAGTTATTTTTTGTGTATCATAGTTGGATTTTTTATTATAGATTATTTCATAGGGTGATTTGTTATTCTTCTACGTTGACCTAGCCAAGGTACTGTTCAGATCATTAGATTGATTGATTTTTCTTATAAACCCTAATTATGTTCTTCTTATGCCTGGGATTTAGATATGAACTTGGTGTTACTGATTTGTTCCTTGATTTCTTTAACGAATGCCATGAATTTGAGCCACATTTTAATTCTGAAATTATTAATCGTTTATTTTTTGCTTTTATAGCAGCGGGATCTGTGATTAGCATATCCGATATTCTGAAGAATAATAATTTTGTTGTGTCGAAAGGTAATAACAAGATAGATTCAGATCTAGAATTCTTCAAAATTGTATAAATTAAATATAAATTTCTTTATTTAATTCTTCCTGATAAGATATCAAAACATCTACTGTGGAAGTTTGCAACGAAATAACTAGTCGCATCGTTAGTAAAGCAAATGAAAAATATTTTTTCCTTCTTTCTTTTTCAGTTGGAAATGTCAATGGAGAAGTCGAAGGCATTTGATGACGTTATTGCTAGGGCAAATTGAAGAAGATTAATGGTGGGATTAATCTTGATACTAATGGCATCTGAAGCTGAGTATCATCGCATCCAATGATTTCTACCGGTTCTTCTTGAATAGGGTTTGCTTGCCTCCAACGTCCTTGAATCATCGCCTTCTCGATCCCAAATCCATTTCTAGGGTTCTTAATTTCCAAAGCATCAAATGTCTTTCTCAACTTCAGAATAATTGAACAGCCTCATATCAATCACCTTGGTTAGTGTTGTTAAATTCCTGCATGGATGGATAATCGACGATGGTCGAATCGAACTGCCAGAGCGGACGACGGTCAGATTTGGGGGGGAATTGCCATCGTTGTGTGACGAATCAAAGTGGACAAAAAAATATTATTTCATTGGAATAAAATAACATTATTTACAGCCTTATTTATATTAATTATAATCAACTATAATCTTTTAGTTATCTTTAACTAATTACAATTATTTTTAAACAACTAATTAAATTCAAGATCTTTAAACAACTAATTGTAATTCAAGATATTTGATCCATTGCTTTTGGGTTGTATGATGTTAATATCTTTCACTGGGCTTTAATATTGGCCCATATATGAAAATGTTCAATTACTTTGTTATTTCACTTAAGTCCAAAAATGTTTTACAAATTACATGAAAAGACTTAAAGTAAAATGAAGTTAATTTAGAGATCTTAATTATTTAATTTACTAATTGATTCCTTTTCTCCCCTCTCAAGTCTTGGAGTAGATATTTGTTATTCCAAGCTTTAGAGAGGCTCTTAATATGTTTTCAACTAATGCTTTGTTGAACATATGAACTGTTTTTGCTACCGGAACAAAACTTTCATAAAAATCAAATCCTTTTTTTGAGTAAAGCCTTGGCAACAAACCTACCTTTATATCTCTCAATGTCTCCAATATTGGGTTTGTATTTTATTTTGTAGATCCATTTTGAACCCACAACTTTTCTGAATTTTGGGTTAGTCTGAATTTTGTATGTTTTCTTTTGTTTCTTCACTTTTGAAGGAAAATATGTTTTCTCTAAAAACCACATTTCTACTAATGTGAAAGTTTGTAGTTTGTGGATCTAGTATTAAATATCCTTTAACATTTGGGGGATATCTTATGAATATTCCTTTAAAGGATCTTGGTGAGAACTTATATTCTCTATTATTTGTAGTTGCTTGGTGAGAACTTATATTCTCTATTATTTGTAGTTGCATAACACAAGCAACCAAAAGTTATTTTTTGTGTATCATTTGTTATTCTTCTACGTTGACCTAGCCAAGGTACTGTTCAGATCATTAGATTGATTGATTTTTCTTATAAACCCTAATTATGTTCTTCTTATGCCTGGGATTTAGATATGAACTTGGTGTTACTGATTTGTTCCTTGATTTCTTTAACGAATGCCATGAATTTGAGCCACATTTTAATTCTGTAATCTTGTAAATAGCTAGACCAACAAAATTTAATAGAACACAGATGAATGAGATTGTTGGTATTTATATAAAATAAATGTAAGGGATGTCCAATCGAATTAGTGGTCACTAAAAAAACTTGCTAATTATAATAATCCCTAGATTTAATATAATAAAATGAATTTGGTTATTATTAGATTTTTTTCGTGACCACTAATTAAATTGGTCTCTCTTTTTTATGAATATCGAATCTTTAATCTGTTTATATATCAGTATTCTTCATCTGGATGTTAACAGGATTTCATTCGAAAAATTCGAAATCTAGCTCGAATCCATGGCATCCATTGACGAAATCGCAGAGAAAATCAAGAAATTCAAGATCACTGAAAAGGTGGAGCATAAGAAGAATAGGATCCAGGTTTCTAATATAAAGAAACCAATATACTTCTACGTTAATCTAGCCAAGGTACTGTTCAGATCATTATGTTTTTCGACGATTTATTTTTGGCTATTTTCTAACTGATGATCATGGATTTTCAGAAATATCTTCAGCAGTATGAAGAAATTGAATTATCTGCACTTGGAATGGGTAGGATTATGAATTATTATTGATTATGTTTTCATTGAAAATTATTAATCGTTTCTTTTTGGCGTTTTTTAGCGACGGGATCTGTGATTGGCATATCTGAGATTCTGAAGAATAACAATTTTGCTGTGTTGAAAGGTAAAATAACAAGATAGATTCATATCTAGAATTCATCAAAAAATTAAAAATTAATTTCTTTATTTAATTATTTCTGATAAGATATCAAAACATCAACTGTGAAAGTTTGCAACGAAACAACTGGTCGCATCGTTTGTAAAGCAAAGGTAAAACAAGATCCGTTTATTGTTAATTTAGTCGTTCGATTTCTTAATTTTAAATAATTTTTTCCTTCTTTCTTTTTCAGTTGGAAATTTCAATGGAGAAGTCGAAGGTATTTGAAGAGGTTCTTTCTAGGGCAAATCCAAATCTGAAAAAGATTAATGGTTAATTTCTTTTTTTGCGCGTTCTTAAGAAGGTTAATTTCTTCGTGCTATTTTTTTGCACGTTCTGGAATTTTAAACATATTCCATAATTATATAAATAAGTTCAAAAATATTTGAATTCAATTAAATAAATTAAAAATAACTTAATTTTGTTCATTTTTGTCGTCCACTACCTTTGACGCTCGTCATTAGATACAAAAGTGTTTTCTGAGATGCCTTTTTCTTTCCAATCAGGGGCGCCATTCTTTCGTTGGTCGTACTAAACATACTCTCTACTTCTCCAATCCCCATAATCTTTGATGAATTGTTTTATTGAAAAAATAGATAAATAGTAAATCGAATATATAAAAAATATATATAAATTAATTAAACTTACAATAGGTATCATAGATTTCGTTTCACCCAAAGATTTTTCTTCTTGGCTTTGAATAAAGTTGGTGGCTTCTCGCTGCAGAAATATTAAAATTGAAATATTAAAAAAGAAAAATGATAATTTATTAAAAAAAAGCTTACTATTTTTTCTTTTCTCCGACATGTCATTGATAATGATTCGGCCAGGCTTCGAGCTCATCCCTTCATTGTTTTCTCTATATTAACATGATCAATTAGTATTTGAATAATTTCAATATAAAATATTAATCATTACCAATTCATGGCGTCGTTGGGCTAATCCTTTTGAACCAGCGTGATGTATCATTTGATTCGTTCGATTTGTGAAATTTATCTCGAAAATTTCCTAAAAAAATTAAAAATAAGAAATAATAACTGAGAGAATTTTTAATTTCAATAAATATATACACACATTTCCTCTCTCCGCTTTTGATTGTCTCAATTTATTCAGAAATTGAGATTTGCTGACAAAAGTCGGAAGAGTTTGAAAAAAATTCTTCTTCAGTCATATTTGGATCTCTGTCATGTTGTTTAACCAAAAAATTATGGTTGCTCCTACGAAACTTTTTCGACTTAATATTGATATAAATTTGTCCCGTTTTGCTTTGAATGAAATCATACTCATTCTACGTATTTAAAATTTATTAGTTTTGGAAAAGAACTAAAATATTTAAACACACACACGCATATATATATACTTACAGTTAATATTTTTAACACGTCTTTGAAATTCAGTGGATTTAAAATTCTGTAAACTATAAAATCGGTCGGCTTGTCCAAGACTTGCAATGGCGGATTAAATGAATTGATGGAGGAAATCCGCCATCAAAAGTGCTGCACTTGTCATGGCAAAAATCCACCGCTACAAGTCCGCCATACAACGTCCTTTCCTTTTTTATATTGTTTATGTAAATTGGGCATTGGCCTAATATCTTTTAATGAAATTTAATTACATCAAAGAAAAAAATTATTTAAATTAACAACATCACCAACCTCATCATACATTGATGTACCCTTGGGAAAGAAACCGGAAACTTTTCCTTTTGTCACTGCCATATTCTGGTATTCCTTTTATAACCTTCTCTCTATTATCAATTATTTCCTCCTCTGCTATTTCGCCATAGCTCTTTTGCAAGATTGCTTCACACAACGACGGTAAGCTTCCAATACAATTGAACACAAATCTCACCAACCCAAACTCGGACGCAACGTTTCTCGTCCATGTTTGGCAATAATCTGATACCATGCAAATCGGAATATCACCATAAACACCCATCTTCTCTTTTTCAATCCATTCCTTCACTAGATCTTTCACCCCCTTAGATATTTCAAACACACATAGAGGATCTTTTACTTCATATGCGCTCTCGCACCCTCCTTGCCTAGGAGGCACACCTGCGAACCGAATAGGTGGTTGGTTTGCGGTCGTTGTTTTGAAATGTGTGAAACGCGCAACGTAAGCCGGAGTTGTAGTGATTATTGTTACTACATTTCCACGACTGGTTAGTAGACGGCCAAAATCAATAGATGGGAGTATATGGCCCGGGGCTAGGTATGGGATGATTATAAAATGAAGCTTTCCTTTCTTCTTCTCTTTCTCCATGGCTTGAAGATGAAGTCCTTTCAATTTGGATGATGAAATGGAGGTTATTTTCTAATAATGCATCCATCTCTTTTTTCATTGCTTCTACCTATTTTGGATTATTTAATTTGAAGCTTCCTTATATGTGTTGGGTTCATTATTGATTGTTATTTGTTTTAAAAATTATTTATGATTTCTATTTATTCTATGATATGAGACATGATTGCTTATTGGATATATTGTTTGATATTAACTATCATCTTTAAGTTAGTTATTCTCAAAATATTTAGTTTTATTTACCTCTCTCTCAGATTTTATTATGGTGTTCATTGTTATTTTATTATTTATAACTTCATTGTTTCTTTGTAATATGTTTGTTGAAGTTTGATCATTTTTGTTTTGAGTTTCAGTTATTATTTGAATTTGGTTTAAATTTTGATCTGTGTATTTATCAGATTGATTCTTTGATAGGTTATGATTTATTTGATTTTCTGATGATTTATCAGAATTTATTTGGTTATCTGATGAATTATTTTTTTCATTATTTATATAATCTGATAGATTTATGTTTTGATTTATTTCCTCTTTTGAATTATTCAATAGTTTTTCTGAGGTTGAACTTAGATTTTCTTCTAAAAAATCATGTATGTTGTAATGTTCTGGGTATGACCATTTTTGCTTGGATTAGAACGTATTGGTTCTATGAGAGTATTCTCTTTTTTATTTTAGTTTGAATATTTTGATTGTGTAGACAAATTGATTTTGTCTTTTTGAGTTACGTTTTTCCTTTCATTTTCATGTGTGAGTATTATTTCATTATATATATATTTTATTTTGTTGATACGAATTCTGTATGCTTTCTTTTGTTTCTACAGTTTTGAAGGGAAATACGTTTTCTCTAAAAACCACATTTCTACTAATGTGAAAGTTTTTAGTTTCTGGATCTAGTATTAAATATCCTTTAACATTTGGGGGATATCTCATGAATATTCCTTTAAAGGATCTTGGTGAGAACTTATGTTCTCTATTACTTGTTGCATAACACAACCAACCAAAAGTTTTTTGTGTATCATAGTTCTATTTTTTATTATAGATTATTTCATAGGGTGATTTGTTATTCTTCTACGTTGACCTAGCCAAGGTACTGTTCAGATCATTATGTTTTTCAGCGATTTATTTTTATCTAATATTTCTAAATGGTGATCTTGCATTTTCAGAAATATCTTCAGCAGTATGGAGAAATTGAATTATCTACACTTGGAATGGGTAGGATTATGAATTATTATGTTTTCTTTGGAAATTATTAATCGTTTATTTTTTGCTTTTATAGCAGCGGGATCTGTGATTAGCATATCCGATATTCTGAAGAATAATAATTTTGTTGTGTCGAAAGGTAATAACAAGATAGATTCAGATCTAGAATTCTTCAAAATTGTATAAATTAAATATAAATTTCTTTATTTAATTCTTCCTGATAAGATATCAAAACATCTACTGTGGAAGTTTGCAACGAAATAACTAGTCGCATCGTTAGTAAAGAAAATGAAAAATATTTTTTCCTTCTTTCTTTTTCAGTTGGAAATGTCAATGGAGAAGTCGAAGGCATTTGATGACGTTATTGCTAGGGCAAATTGAAGAAGATTAATGGTGGGATTAATCTTGATACTAATGGCATCTGAAGCTGAGTATCATCGCATCCAATGATTTCTACCGGTTCTTCTTGAATAGGGTTTGCTTGCCTCCAACGTCCTTGAATCATCGCCTTCTCGATCCCAAATCCATTTCTAGGGTTCTTAATTTCCAAAGCATCAAATGTCTTTCTCAACTTCAGAATAATTGAACAGCCTCATATCAATCACCTTGGTTAGTGTTGTTAAATTCCTGCATGGATGGATAATCAACGATGGTCGAATCGAACTGCCAGAGCGGACGACGGTCAGATTTGGGGGGAATTGCCATCGTTGTGTGACGAATCAAAGTGGAGAAAAAAATATTATTTCATTGGAATAAAATAACATTATTTACAGCCTTATTTATATTAATTATAATCAACTATAATCTTTTAATTATCTTTAACTAATTACAATTAGTTTTAAACAACTAATTAAATTCAAGATCTTTAAACAACTAATTGTAATTCAAGATATTTGATCCATTGCTTTTGGGTTGTATGATGTTAATATCTTTCACTGGGCTTTAATATTGGCCCATATATGTAAATTTTCAATTACTTTGTTATTTCACTTAAGTCCAAAAATGTTTTACAAATTACATGAAAAGACTTAAAGTAAAATGAAGTTAATTTAGAGATCTTAATTATTTAATTTACTAATTGATTCCTTTTCTCCCCTCTCAAGTCTTGGAGTAGATATTTGCTATTCCAAGCTTTAGAGAGGCTCTTAATATGTTTTCAACTAATGCTTTGTTGAACATATGAACCGTTTTTGCTACCGGAACAAAACTTTCATAAAAATCAAATCCTTTTTTTGAGTAAAGCCTTGGCAACAAACCTACCTTTATATCTCTCAATATCTCCAATATTGGGTTTGTATTTTATTTTGTAGATCCATTTTGAACCCACAACTTTTCTGAATTTTGGGTTAGTCTGAATTTTGTATGTTTTCTTTTGTTTCTTCACTTTTGAAGGAAAATATGTTTTCACTAAAAACCACATTTCTACTAATGTGAAAGTTTGTAGTTTGTGGATCTAGTATTAAATATCCTTTAACATTTGGGGGATATCTTATGAATATTCCTTTAAAGGATCTTGGTGAGCAACCAAAAGTTATTTTTTGTGTATCATAGTTGGATTTTTTATTATAGATTATTTCATAGGGTGATTTGTTATTCTTCTACGTTGACCTAGCCAAGGTACTGTTCAGATCATTAGATTGATTGATTTTTCTTATAAACCCTAATTATGTTCTTCTTATGCCTGGGATTTAGATATGAACTTGGTGTTACTGATTTGTTCCTTGATTTCTTTAACGAATGTCATGAATTTGAGCCACATTTTAATTCTGTAATCTTGTAAATAGCTAGACCAACAAAATTTAATAGAACACAGATGAATGAGATTGTTGGTATTTATATAAAATAAATGTAAGGGATGTCCAATCGAATTAGTGGTCACTAAAAAAACTTACTAATTATAATAATCCCTAGATTTAATATAATAAAATGAATTTGGTTATTATTAGATTTTTTTCTCGTGACCACTAATTAAATTGGTCTCTTTTTTTTATGAATATCGAATCTTTAATCTGTTTATATATCAGTATTCTTCATCTGGATGTTAACAGGATTTCATTCGAAAAATTCGAAATCTAGCTCGAATCCATGGCATCCATTGACGAAATCGCAGAGAAAATCAAGAAATTCAAGATCACTGAAAAGGTGGAGCATAAGAAGAATAGGATCCAGGTTTCTAATACAAAGAAACCAATATACTTCTACGTTAATCTAGCCAAGGTACTGTTCAGATCATTATGTTTTTCGACGATTTATTTTTGGCTATTTTCTAACTGATGATCATGGATTTTCAGAAATATCTTCAGCAGTATGAAGAAATTGAATTATCTGCACTTGGAATGGGTAGGATTATGAATTATTATTGATTATGTTTTCATTGAAAATTATTAATCGTGTCTTTTTGGCATTTTTTAGCGACGGGATCTGTGATTGGCATATCTGAGATTCTGAAGAATAACAATTTTGCTGTGTTGAAAGGTAAAATAACAAGATAGATTCATATCTAGAATTCATCAAAAAATTAAAAATTAATTTCTTTATTTAATTATTTCTGATAAGATATCAAAACATCAACTGTGAAAGTTTGCAACGAAACAACTGGTCGCATCGTTTGTAAAGCAAAGGTAAAACAAGATCCGTTTATTGTTAATTTAGTCGTTCGATTTCTTAATTTTAAATAATTTTTTCCTTCTTTCTTTTTCAGTTGGAAATTTCAATGGAGAAGTCGAAGGTATTTGAAGAGGTTCTTTCTAGGGCAAATCCAAATCTGAAAAAGATTAATGGTTAATTTCTTTTTTTGCGCGTTCTTAAGAAGGTTAATTTCTTCGTGCTATTTTTTTGCACGTTCTGGAATTTTAAACATATTCTATAATTATATAAATAAGTTCAAAAATATTTGAATTCAATTAAATAAATTAAAAATAACTTAATTTTGTTCATTTTTGTCGTTCACTACCTTTGACGCTCGTCATTAGATACAAAAGTGTTTTCTGAGATGCCTTTTTCTTTCCAATCAGGGGCGCCATTCTTTCGTTGGTCGTACTAAACATACTCTCTACTTCTCCAATCCCCATAATCTTTGATGAATTGTTTTATTGAAAAAATAGATAAATAGTAAATCGAATATATAAAAAATATATATAAATTAATTAAACTTACAATAGGTATCATAGATTTCGTTTCACCCAAAGATTTTTCTTCTTGGCTTTGAATATGGTGGCTTCTCGCTGTAGAAATATTAAAATTGAAATATTAAAAAAGAAAAATGATAATTTATTAAAAAAAACTTACTATTTTTTCTTTTCTCCGACATGTCATTGATAATGATTCGGCCAGGCTTCGAGCTCATCCCTTCATTGTTTTCTCTATATTAACATGATCAATTAGTATTTGAATAATTTCAATATAAAATATTAATCATTACCAATTCATGGCGTCGTTGGGCTAATCCTTTTGAACCAGCGTGATGTATCATTTGATTCGTTCGATTTGTGAAATTTATCTCGAAAATTTCCTAAAAAAATTAAAAATAAGAAATAATAACTGAGAGAATTTTTAATTTCAATAAATATATACACACATTTCCTCTCTCCGCTTTTGATTGTCTCAATTTATTCAGAAATTGAGATTTGCTGACAAAAGTCAGAAGAGTTTGAAAAAAATTCTTCTTCAGTCATATTTGGATCTCTGTCATATTGTTTAACCAAAAAATTATGGTTGCTCCTACGAAGCTTTTTCGACTTAATATTGATATAAATTTGTCCCGTTTTGCTTTGAATGAAATCATACTCATTCTACGTATTTAAAATTTATTAGTTTTGGAAAAGAACTAAAATATTTAAACACACACACGCATATATATATACTTACAGTTAATATTTTTAACACGTCTTTGAAATTCAGTGGATTTAAAATTCTGTAAACTATAAAATCGGTCGGCTTGTCCAAGACTTGCAATGGCGGATTAAATGAATTGATGGAGGAAATCCGCCATCAAAAGTGCTGCACTTGTCATGGCAAAAATCCGCCGCTACAAGTCCGCCATACAACGTCCTTTCCTTTTTTATATTGTTTATGTAAATTGGGCATTGGCCTAATATCTTTTAATGAAATTTAATTACATCAAAGAAAAAAATTATTTAAATTAACAACATCACCAACCTCATCATACATTGATGTACCCTTGGGAAAGAAACCGGAAACTTTTCCTTTTGTCACTGCCATATTCTGGTATTCCTTTTATAACCTTCTCTCTATTATCAATTATTTCCTCCTCTGCTATTTCGCCATAGCTCTTTTGCAAGATTGCTTCACACAACGACGGTAAGCTTCCAATACAATTGAACACAAATCTCACCAACCCAAACTCGGACGCAACGTTTCTCGTCCATGTTTGGCAATAATCTGATACCATGCAAATCGGAATATCACCATAAACACCCATCTTCTCTTTTTCAATCCATTCCTTCACTAGATCTTTCCCCCCTTAGATATTTCAAACACACATAGAGGATCTTTTACTTCATATGCGCTCTCGCACCCTCCTTCTTGCCTAGGAGGCACACCTGCGAACCGAATAGGTGGTTGGTTTGCGGTCGTTGTTTTGAAATGTGTGAAACGCGCAACGTAAGCCGGAGTTGTAGTGATTATTGTTACTACATTTCCACGACTGGTTAGTAGACGGCCAAAATCAATAGATGGGAGTATATGGCCCGGGGCTAGGTATGGGATGATTATAAAATGAAGCTTTCCTTTCTTCTTCTCTTTCTCCATGGCTTGAAGATGAAGTCCTTTCAATTTGGATGATGAAATGGAGGTTATTTTCTAATAATGCATCCATCTCTTTTTTCATTGCTTCTACCTATTTTGGATTATTTAATTTGAAGCTTCCTTATATGTGTTGGGTTCATTATTGATTGTTATTTGTTTTAAAAATTATTTATGATTTCTATTTATTCTATGATATGAGACATGATTGCTCATTGGATATTTTGTTTGATATTAACCATCATCTTTAAGTTAGTTATTCTCAAAATATTTAGTTTTATTTACCTCTCTCTCAGATTTTATTATGGTGTTCATTGTTATTTTATTATTTATAACTTCATTGTTTCTTTGTAATATGTTTGTTGAAGTTTGATCATTTTTGTTTTGAGTTTCAGTTATTATTTGAATTTGGTTTAAATTTTGATCTGTGTATTTATCAGATTGATTCTTTGATAGGTTATGATTTATTTGATTTTCTGATGATTTATCAGAATTTATTTGGTTATCTGATGAATTATTTTTTTCATTATTTATATAATCTGATAGATTTGTGTTTTGATTTATTTCCTCTTTTGAATTATTCAATAGTTTTTCTGAGGTTGAACTTAGATTTTCTTCTAAAAAATCATGTTATGTTGTAATGTTCTGGGTATGACCATTTTTGCTTGGATTAGAACGTATTGGTTCTATGAGAGTATTCTCTTTTTTATTTTAGTTTGAATATTTTGATTGTGTAGACAAATTGATTTTGTCTTTTTGAGTTACGTTTTTCCTTTCATTTTCATGTGTGAGTATTATTTCATTATATATATATTTTATTTTGTTGATACGAATTCTGTATGTTTTCTTTTGTTTCTACAGTTTTGAAGGGAAATACGTTTTCTCTAAAAACCACATTTCTACTAATGTGAAAGTTTTTAGTTTCTGGATCTAGTATTAAATATCCTTTAACATTTGGGGGATATCTCATGAATATTCCTTTAAAGGATCTTGGTGAGAACTTATGTTTCTCTATTACTTGTTGTTGCATAACACAACCAACCAAAAGTTTTTTGTGTATCTGATGGGGTGAAGCCCGACCAATACTCCAAGACGCGCAAGCAAGCGCCAAGCGGGGAACTCCGCGGAAAACCGGACCGGAACTCAAGTGTGCAGAGCTCTGCTTCGCTAGGAATTCTTCTTCTCCAAATGACTTGCCTTTAATGAGTGGGGGTGCCCTCTATTTATAGGGATTCTTATGGGGGCGATCTGATCATTTGGGCAGTAACCGCCTAACTGCCTAACTGCCTAACTGATCAGATTGGGTCCAGGGGTCGACTTTCCAGAGATCGACTTTCTGGGGGTCGACTTTTCCTGGTGATCGACTTTACTCAAAAGTCGATCCCAGGGAAGTAGATCCTCAGGAAAGTCGATCTTCCTAGGATTCGACCTGGGACCTCCCCAACCCTAGAATAGATACCTCAACTCATCTTAGGCTATCCGGACTTTTAGTTGCTGGTAGGTTGTGACCGTGTTCGGGATACTGTATCACCAGTACTCCCCCCTCCTCTGCGTATTAGATACTTTGGGATACGTCTTTTAGTACTATGATCTGTGTGTCGGACCCTGTACTATCAGTATTCCCCCCCTTTTGCGTGCTGGGATATGGATTTCTGGTGATGTCCCTGTATGTAAGATCCTCTCTCACCAGTACTCCCCCCCTTCCACGCCTGCGAGGTTGTACATATGCTTCCACGGAGGTTGTCACGCGCTTTTGCCAACTATTGTCCGGTTTGTCCTAACCGAAGCCTACTCCTTGCACACCTGTCCGGCCTGATTCCCCCGCGGAACCCTGCTTGCCCACCTTGACGCCTTGCCTGAGCTGTCCTTGAGCACTGCTTGGGTTCTCTTCCCTATGGCGGGTTTTGAGAGTACCCGACCCCCTCCTTTTTTCCGCCTTTCGGCGATAGGGGCTGAGTGTACTTCCTCGTCTACCCACGTTCATCCGTGGGTGAGGATTATTAATTGAATACTTGCCCCCTCCTTTTTTCCGCCTTTCTGCGATAGGGGCTGATTGTGCTTCCTCGTCTACCCGCGTTCATCCGTGGGTGAGGACTATTATTTGAATACTTGACCCCTCCTTTTTTCCGC
>LFYR01001699.1:514354-602946 GCA_001185155.1 Zostera marina | reverse complement strand
CTCGTCTAACACTACGTTCTTCCGTAGGTGGGGTTCACTTTTGACGATGTGTTCCCCGTCTAACCTACGTTCTTCCGTAGGTGGGGTTCACTTTTGAGTATGTCCCTCGTCTAACACTACGTTTCCGTAGGTGAGGTTCACTCTTTGCTTTGGATTGGATACGCATCCTGACTCTGTTACCATTAAGACTTTCTCTATCCGCGTTCTTCCGCAGGTAGAGTTAATTTGGCGTCCTACTTTGTTACTGCGTCCAGTAATAGTAGGAGTTCAAATATCTTTATATGGCTCAGCTCATTTTGCTGCTGTATCCCCGTCCGAGTTGTGGACTTCCACGATTCCTCAGGAGCATTTCGTGTTACACCCTCCTGTCTTGGTGTGCCACTGCAACTTCAACTTGTTTGGGTTCTTTTTTCTGCGCCCCCTTCTATGTGGGAGAAAAAAGTCGATCCCTTGTTGGTTTTGGTCGACTTTTGCTAAATGTCGATCCCCTGTTGAATTTCCTCGACTTTTGCTAAATGTCGATCCCCTGTTGAATTTCCTCGACTTTTGCTAAATGTCGATCCCTTGTTGAGTTTGGTCGACTTTTGTCAAAAAGTCGATTCCTGGTGCTTTTGGTCAAAAGTCGATCCCTTGCGTAAAAAAGTCGACTTTGCCATTTTGTCCTTTTGTGCTATCCTAGGGTCTATAAATAGGACCCCTAGGTTCTCCTTTTTCTTCATCCATCCATGGCTCTTCTTGTAAGTCTCTTTGCTGATTTCATTCAGGGAGAGATTGAGGAGCTGGATCGGATTTTGAATATTCTGGATCCTCGGTCGTCGACTTTGGATCTTCCTTCTCTGCGCCAACTCATTGTTGAGCGGCAGAGTGTTGCTGTCGCTGCTAGGGAGTCCATTTTTGAAGAATGGTCTGGTGGCGATCTTCCGCCTGCCTCTTCTTCTGCTATTCCTCCCCGTGGTCGACGTCGGAGGCGTCCCCGCCGCGGTGCTTCCCCGCTGGATCAGGTCCCTCGCCGCTTGCGTCGCCGTATTAATTTTAATTAGGAGCCTGTAAAATTTTTCATTCATCATTTTTGCAATTTTGAATAAATATATTTTTACCTTTTCCTTTATTTGACTTACACCTTTACTTTGAAGTACGTTAGTGTAACTGAAATTTTCTCTTGGTCAATACCATATTCTTTTTTCCTTTTCTAAAGGTGTCGGATTTTTGACAAGTCGATCTCATTTCTCCCTCGAAATGTCGATGTTGCCTAAAAAATGTCGATCCCACCTTTTTCTGAGGATGTCGATCAGAGTAGTGTGGAATGTCGATCCTGACCTTCTCTTTTGAAGGCATCGAATTCCTTGCCAAATGTCGACGCCTATCCCCTTTTTTCCTGGGAATGTCGAACACGCTTTCCTGCGGAATGTCGATCCTGGCCTTCTCTTTTGAAGGCATCGAATTCCTTGGTAAATGCGACGCCTATCCCTTTTTTAGGAATGTCGAACTCAATTTTCTGCGGAAATGTCGATCCTGTCCTTCTCTTTTGAAGGTATCGAATTCCTTGCCAAATGTCGACGCTTATCCCTTTTTTGGGAATGTCGACCTCAATTTTCTGCGGAATGTCGATGGTTTTCTGAAATGTCGATGGATCTTCTTGAAATGTCGATGACATTTAGTCGGATTTTAGGGTTTTTCATGGACTGGGCCGTCGTGGGCCTGCCGGGCCCGTGGGCTTCCTGGCCCAACGGGTCGACCCGGATGAACAGTGCCCGCGACGGTTCGTCTTCGACTTTCCCCTATAAATAGCTGAGGGAGTTCATTAATTTGTTTCTCACTCGTTTTCTTCGCTCTGACCGATCGACTTTCTCGCATCGACTTTCAGGCTCCTTCCCTTCGACTTCCTGCTTCTTCCGCTTCGACTTCCAGCGTCTTCCGCTTCGACTTTCAGCGTGCGTGAGGCTTCGACTTGAGCCTTGGAGGTGCAGCTTTCTGGGGTCCGACTTTTGTTGTCGGGTTCTACTGAGGCTGCACTGGGTTCGACTTCCTTGGGGTCCGACTTTTCTGAAAGTCGGTCCCTTTCGAAGTTGTTCCCCATTGGACTGTGGTCCGACTTTGTGAGGTTTGACGCCTTGTCATCGACTTTTCAAAGTTGGACCCATTTTTACCGGGATCGACTTCCTGACAGTCGACTTTCCTGCGATCGACTTCTTGAGACCTTTGTCTCCTGATAGTCGACTTTTCTGGGATCGACTTCTGAGGTCGACTTCCCTTATATTGCAAGTTCGATTCCCTTAAGTCCAGGTCGACTTTTCTTGGGATCGACTTTTGCCTTAACTTGGCCTGACTGCTCTGTTTTTCGTGCAGGTTTTATAATGTCTTCTGACAAAAACTTGCAACAAGATGCTCCTCAGACCACAAATGTCGAGGAGGTTCAGAATCCTTCTGCTGAGCCAGAGTCTGTAACTATCGAGGTTCAGGATGCTCCTCCTCAACCAGAGTCTGTTCAGGCTGCTCCTGCCGTGACGGGGCCTAGGGCTTCGCCTTCCTCCTTGCCTATTGGTAATAAGAGAAAAATGCTTTCTCGTCGTATGCGCAAGCCCGTACCTAGTAAGTTACTCATTTATTATTTACTTCGTAACTTACTCTTTATTTCTTTCTTTTTTGTTTGTAGGTGCTCCCCCTTCTCCCCCCGCACGTTCCAGTTCGGGGTCTTCCACATCTAGCTCGGGAAGCTCGGGTTCTTCTTCCTACTACTCTTCTTCCTCGGAGGATGTAGATATTGGAGGAACCCCTCCCTCCGTTGTTAGGACTCCTCCTCCTACTATTATTTTGACTTCCATTCCTGAGGAGACTCCTACTTCGGGGGTTCTATCTGTGACTACGGACAGTTCCGTTCAACTTCCTCCCGAAGTTCGTAGTAAAAATATTCATATTTTGGAAAAGTCCCCCTTGGGTTACCCCTCTGAGACGAGGGAAAAATACCCCTTTCCTTCTCCCCTCGAGGAGAAGAGCGCCTCATCCTTCTATCGGGAAATGGATGGTTCTTGGCGTCAGTGGTCCGTTCTTGTCCGTAACGGTTTCCATGTCGTCCCTATCCTTGACCGGGGCGAATATGGAACTGGGTATGGTTCCTTCTGTGCAGTCTCTCTGACTGATATTCCGGGCTACCCCCTTTCTTCTAACGCGGGTAGCTGCTCTAACACCCTTTCCTTGGATGCCGCCCAAAGAATTTTGAGAGGGTTAGAGCTTAGGGAGAGAGTGTACTGGGCGTACCCCTCTGAGAACACTGGCGACGTGTCCCCCTACTTCATGCTGGCGCTCCATCGAGTGTATTTCACTAACTTTCCGATCCTTCCGATCCCTTCTATCATTAGTGAAATACTTCTATACTCTGGATTGTGCATCTCCCAGATGGGTGCCGCCTTTTTCTTTTATGTTAGGGGGTTTATTAACATTCTCAGGGATGCTGGCATAGTCCCTACCGCTCGGCTGTTCTTCCACTTCTTCACATTCCAAAATCCGAAGAAGGGCAGCCTTTTTATTGCATGTGCCAGCCGTGCTACCTCCATCACTCACTCTGCCCTCTTGAAAGATCCTCCGACCAGGCGGAACAAGAGTGAGTTCATCTTCGTGGATTGCAGGTTATGCCCTGGCAGCAGACTTCTCCCTGCATCCACTAGTGGCCGCAAGCCTATTCCTCGTCCCGATCTGACTGAGGAAGAGGGAGATTCCGTGCAAAAGCTCGCCTTTTTGCATCCTATCGCTGTGCCTGTCGGTCACGCGATTGAGGATACTTTTAACCGACAAGGTCTTTCTTTGCCTGTTTTTCTTTTTACGTTTTCTATCTTATGTATTTTCTAACTCTGTTCTTATTCTTTGCAGATTTTTATATGGAAAACCCCGGAGGTGTCCCTGAACGCGTTGGACAAAACGAAACGGGTTCCAAGGTTTACGCCACTGCCTCCAAGCCCTCTGATGCTGATCATCTGAGGCAGCGTGCTCTGGAGAATTCCTATTCTAGGGCGCGTTCCCCTACTTCTCCTAACGAAGTCCCACGAGCTGAGGATGGGGAGGTACCTCCGGAGGTACCCAAAGACACTACTCCTCGGCAGTCTCCTGCTGCTTCTAGGCCATCCAACCCCTTCCCTACTCTGTCGGAAGAGGAGCGGGAGAACACAGAGAAAGAGACTCAGTCTGAGCGGACTGAGAAAACTACCGAGAAAGAGATCTCTGACAGGAGAAGGCGAAAAGAGCGAACTCCTCCTCCCCGGACCAACTCACCTCCTTCGAGGAAGTCGAGGAGACATTCTCCCAGGCGACGAACTCCTCCGCGCCGGAAATTTTATTCTGGGGAGTCCTCCCGGGGTCGATACAATTATTCTTCCACCCGGGAGACACAACTGCCGGGGTACCAAGGTGCGCACCCCCGGAACTATGGGACCAAGTTCCCTCTGGTCGCTGACACGGATGCCGCCCGAACCACTCTGCGGACCATATCTGGGTATCTGATGGACCGGACTGTCGAGGAAATAGGACAGAACCTGAGTAACGTGAGTGCTTCTGTTTTTACTATTTTTATGAGCATGTCCTTACTCATTCTTTCTCTTTTTGCAGCTCCCTATTTGTTCCACGGCCGCCTCTCCTCTTTGTCTCGTCTCCGTGACTATCAGTCTATGGATGACGAGTTAAAGAAAGTGAAGCGCCGTTGCAGTGATCTGGAACGTGAGGTTGCGCAAAAGGTTTCTGATGCCTCCACTCTGTCTACCACTAATAAGAAGCTGTCTGCGGATTGGGCTGCTCAGAGGACTCTCTTGAGAAATAAAGAGCAGGAACTCTCCAAAGTTCAGGGGGAATTGGGGGCTGCAGAGCTGGAATTAACTGCTGAACGTGCCAAGGTCTTGGTTAAGGATGTAGTAATTGCTGATCTTGGCCGTCAGCGTACAAGTGTTGAGGTGGACCTTGACTCCTGTCGGACACAGAACGCTATACTTTCCGACCGACTGGGTGAAAGTCAAGAAGAGAACCAGAGGTTGCTGAAGTCGCAGGAAGATGATCGGGAATTAATAATGCGACTGAAGGAATCGGACCAGGCAAAGACTGAGGAAGCTCGCCAAGCAACTGAGGGGCTTCAACGTATGGTTGACCATCTGGAGAAGCTCAAAGTTGATTATCTTGCCAACGTGCAAGATTATAATGACTTGGTTGATCTGGGCCCCCACGTTTGCCCTGGTTTTGAGGCTGCAGATGTCCATGACTGGGCTCGTAAGTACCCCAAGGAGGCCACTGAAGTTCGAGACCGGGCACTTGCGGAAGAAGAGGATGAGGAGAATGAAGAGAATGAAGAAGAGGAGGTTCTAGAGGCGCTTGCTAATGTTGATAAAGATTTCTCAGTAGAAGATCAAGATAACAACGATGCAGCGGGCTCTAAAGATATTCCCCCCTTCCTAAAATAGATAGATTACTTCTATCTTATCCTTGTAACACATTCCTTTGTAATTCATGTTTGATTAATATATGGAGTGTTTTTTGAGTGTTCTGATTACTAATAATAGTTAACTAACTAAACAACATATTAGTTAAATAGTTCGGACTATTACAAGAGTAGTATAACCCTACTTAATTGTTTAAAAGTACAACTGTAGGTTATCTGCGTGCCAAGTATTTGGGATGCCTGTTCCATCTTCCCGCTTTAACTTGTACGTGCCTGGTCGGAGTTCTTCCTCCACCACATATGGTCCTTCCCAATTTGCGCCTAGTTTGCCTTTAGAGCAGTCTTTTCTACCGATACTTGCTCTTCTCCATACTAGGCTTCCTTTTCTTATCGCTTTATCCTTGACATTATTGTCGTGATATCTAGCGATGCTTTGTTTATAAGCCGCATTCTTTGCCTGTGCATTATCCCTAAGCTCATCCACTAAGTCCAGAGTTATTGCGCATGATCTCATGTTTTCTTCCATGTCATAGGATAACACTCTGAATGTTGGAATGCTTAGCTCTGTTGGGATTAGTGCTTCCATTCCATATGCTAGTGAGAACGGGGTTTCTCCGGTGGGTGTCTTTTCAGTGGTTCTATACGCCCACAGGATCTCTGGTAGTAGATCTGCCCACGAACCTTTGGCCTGTTCGACTTTTTTCTTCAGTTCCTGAACGATGGCTCTGTTTGTGACTTCTACTTGCCCATTACCCTGTGGTCTGTATACCGATGAAAAATGGATTCTAGTGCCCATGTTCTCGCACAATCTCGTAAACTCCCCACCGGTAAACTGTGTACCGTTATCTGTCACTATATGCATTGGAACACCGAATCTGCACATTATGCACTTGAAGACAAATTTCGTTGCTGCTCCTTGAGTTATCTTGGGTACAGCCAATGCCTCGGCCCATTTAGTAAAGTAATCGACAGCCACAAACATAAATTTAGCTTGGCCTGTCGATACTGGAAATGGTCCCACAATATCTAATCCCCACATTGCAAAGGGGATGGGGCTTTCTACCCCTGTTAGCTGAGTTGCGGGATTTCTCTGTATGTTTTTGTGTATTTGACAGGCCTTGCATTTTCTTGCAAATAGGACTGCATCCTTTTTCAGTGTGGGCCAGAAGTATCCTTGCCTTATTATTCTTTGGGCCAAAGATCTTCCCCCTTGATGTATTCCGCATACTCCTTGATGAATCTCCTCTACAATGAATTGTCCTTCTTCTGTTGAGACACATTTCATTAGAGGTCCGTCGTAGGATTTCTTGTACAGAATATCACCAATTAGGCAGAATCTTGAAACGCGTGTTTGTAACTTGCGTCTTTCATTTTTATTTTCTGGAAGTTTCTGCCCCTCGAAATATCTACCAAGGGCTTCCTCCAGTCTTCTGCCTGGATCGTGACTAAGTTAAAAGAAGGTTTAGATGCTGAGTCAACTAGTATCTCTCTCTGCCCCCCCTCGAAAGCAGAAGCTAGCTTTGCTAGGGCGTCAGCTGAGTTATTTTGACTCCTTGGTATCTGTTCTACTTCAACCTTAGTAAATTGTTCTCTAATTTTTTCCAGTGTGGCTGCGTACTGTACAATTAGAGGTTCTTTAACAGTGAACTCTCCTGTAAATTGTCGAGCCACTAATTGAGAATCTGTTCTAATAATTACTGAACAGGCTCCTAACCTTCTGACGATTTTCATTCCTTGGATCACAGCTTCGTATTCTGCTATATTATTTGTAGCTGAGAACTGTAATCTGATGGAATGTTCATATATTCGTTGGTCTGGAGTGATTATCTTTATTCCCACCCCTGCACCTGTACTGCAACTTGAGCCATCAACCTCTACTATCCAAGGTTTTTCTTTGCTTTCCTGGGTCATGTCTACAATAAAGTCTGCAACTGCTTGCCCTTTAATGGCTGTGGCAGGAACAAAATCTACATCGAACTCGCTTAACTCCAGTGCCCACTTCGTTAATCTTCCGGAAGTATCTGGCCTGTGGAGGATTCTGCGCAGCGGATGTTCTGTTAAGACTTTGATTGTATGAGCCAGGAAGTATGCTCTGAATCTGCATGCTGCATGTACTACTGCCAGGACTATCTTTTCCACTGGAGGATATCTTGTTTCTGCCCCTTGTAGCCTTTTTGAGTGATAATATATCGGGATCTGTTCACTGTCCCTTTGACATATTAGAACTGCACTGATAGCCTCTTCTGAAGCTGCTACGTAGACGTACAATTCCTCCCCAACTTTTGGCGAAGTTAGGTGTGGTAGAGAGGCCAGATGTGCTTTGAGCTGTTGAAACGCCTCGTCACACTCTGTAGTCCATGTTATTGCCCCTTTTTGACTAGTTTTTAGTAGCTGGAAAAAGGGTTTGCATTTGTCTGCTGTTTTGGAAATAAACCGACATAAGACATTGATTTTTCCATTCAGCTTTTGTACCTCCTTTATTGTTCGAGGTGGTGCTGTTTCCAGTATCGCTGCCATTTTATCTGGATTTGGCTTTATCCCTTTCTGCCCTACATAGAACCCAAGAAACTTTCCTTCTTGTACTCCGATAGATGGGAGTGGGTAGCTGTCTTTTGGACACGCTTTGTTGAGATCTGTGAAGTCTACACACATCCTCCACTTCCCATTACATTTTTTAACCATAACTGGGTTCGCTAACCACTTTGGATATTTGACTTCCCGGATGTGCCCAGCTTTGATCAATTTATCAATTTCAGCCTGTGTTGCCTCCTTTCTTTCAGCTGCGAGTATTCTTCGCTTCTGCCGTATAGGAGTAAAGCTACTGTCTATGTTGAGCTCATGGCACGTTATAGTACGCTGTACCTGTGAGGGTGCCTCCCCTTCCCATACAAACGTCTGCACATGGGTTTCTAACAGCTGCAGTAGTGATTTTTTTAACTCGGAGGATAAAGATGTCCCCATCAGGACTCCTCCTTTTGAGAGTTTGACCTCCTCAACTTGATTAGATGAGGTTGTGTCTTCTTCTTCCTCTCTTTCTTGAATGTACAGGGTTATAGGTTTAGCTATTTTAGTTGCCTTCCTGTACGAATTTCTGGAGTCTTTCTGTGCTCCAAAAACTGTTGCCATTTTGCCATCCTTCCTGGGTACCTGAAGCATTGATGGTAGGATGATGGTATCGCTTTGAAACCGTGAATGCTTGGTCTGCCCAAGATCCCATTGAACGGAGAGTCTATGTTGACCACAATGAAGTGTGCTGTGCGTGATACTCTCCCGTTTCTTTTTCCCAGGGATATCTGTAGATCGATGGCTCCTGCTACTGGGGCCTTTGTGTTTGTAAACCCATAGATGGCTTCCTTGGCCGGGGTTAGTTGATCCACTTTGTAGCCCATTTTTTCGAATGCTGCTAGGTATAATATATCTACCGAGCTGCCGTTGTCCACCATTACCTTGTTCAGACTTAAGTCATCCCCTATATCCACTTGTATCACTAGTGGATCCTCGTGTGGGCTGACCACATTGTCCAGATCTTCCTCAGAGAAGCTTATTTCCTCGCTTGGGTACGATCTTTTTTTAGATTTTGGTACCGCTGTTGTCTGCATTACTTTGCGCGAGTAACTTCTGCTTTCTCCTACCGATCCTCCACCGAAGATTAAGTTAATTACTCTTCTTTTGTGGTCAGTGTCTGAATCTGGACTCCTTGAGCGCTGGCGCTTACCCTTGTTTTTCGGGTCCCTGCAGCCTTGTCGCCCCCTTTCTACTTTATTTATATACTGCTTCAGCTTCCCCTCCTTTACTTGTGTGTCTAGGAAGGTGCTCAGCTCCCTGCAATTTTCTGTATTGTGCCCGTAATCCTTGTGGAACTTGCAATACCTGTTCCTCCTTGTTCGAGCCTCTTTCGTTGCAGGGTTCAACTCTTCTGGTTGAGGAAACCTTATTCTTCCTTTTTCTTTATTATAGATTTCCTCTTTTGGAGTGCTGAAAACCGTAAATCCCAAGTCTTTGTACTTTGGATATCTTGATTTCCCGAACTCCTCAGATGTTTGGTAGACCTTTCCGTCGTGTTTTGGTCTCCAGGACGATTCTCCTTTTTCAAATTTTTGGAATTTTTTCTTTGGTGCCTCGTATGCTTTTTTGTTGCTTATGGCACCTCTCTCTTTTTCTTTTTCTTTCTCATACTCCTCAGAATTTATGTACTTCTGGGCCTTTGTTAGCAGGTCCTCCATGCATTTTACATTACTGACGTTTAGCTTTATTGCTAATGGCGTGTTCATGTCTAGCCCTTTCGAGTATGCGCATATTGCGATTGTTGTGTTCAGATCGGAGATTTTCTGCATCGCTTCCGTAAATTTAGTTGTATAATTCCGAAGCGTGTCTCCATTCTGCTTAATTGCGAATAGTGATTCTGTGCCCTTTCTAACCCTTGTGTTTCCACAGTGTTGGGCAACGAACTTCTTTTTCAAGTCCTCGAAATTCGTTATGCTCCCTGGCTGAAGTTCGACGAACCACCTATATGTAGGCCCCTTCAGTGTCCCTGGGAATGCTCTGCAGAGAATGTCATCCCTTGATGTGGCCCACTGCATTGCCCCTACGAACATATTTATGTGGTCCGCTGGGTCCATTTTCCCATCATAGACCTGGAGCCTGGGTAGCCTGAATTTCAGAGGTGCTGGTTTTACCATCAGAGATTTGTGCAAAGCATCCATGCCTACCAGCCAGTTCGGGACCTCGCCTTCTCCTTCTGTGTCTCCCGTACTTTCTTCCTGTACGGGTTTTCGGAAAAGAGGTTTAGGTTGCCCCTCTGGTTTGTGAAATAGTGGCGCACTTGAGTGTGCTGCCCTATGACTTGACGCCTCCTGTTGCGCCTTGGCCTGCTTTGAGGTCTGAGCTTTTGATTGGTATATTGACGCCTTAGTTTTTTCAATATCCTTTATCTTCTTGCTCATTTCCGCTATGGTATCCTTCATTTTCTCCAGCTCTTCTATGGGTACTTTTATGAACCCATGAGTGGATTCTGATGCAGCAGCCCTTGGTCCCTTGCTGCTTGTGGGTCTCTCCCTTTGAGGCTGTTCTTCCGAAGGTTTTTCAGTGATGAGTCGGATAGCCTCTGCTATCGCCTGAACTGTGATGTTCAGATTTTCCCCTCCTGCTGACGCTTAGGGAGTTTGCTCAGGATCACCTTCGGGTTCAGTCTCAGGTCCTGTGGGAGTCCTTTTGTTTTTATTGGCCTTAGGTGGTCGACCCACTGGCCTTTTAGTTTTCGAGTTGCCAGGTTGTTGCCCTGGCACCTCCTGAGAATTCGCTCCTCCTCCTTGGGAAGTGCTTCGAGTTACCACCATCCTGGAGTGTTCGACTTTTCTTAGAAGGAGTGTTCGACTTTTGCTTGGAGAGAAAAGTCGATCTTCAAAAAGTCGATCCCTAGTGCACTTGGAGGATTCCTTGGAAGCCGATGTTCGAAAGCCTAGCTCCTTGAGGGGTCGACTTTTCTTCGGAAGAAAAAAGTCGATCTCCTGAAATGTCGATCCCTTGCTGGCTGATTTCCTCGCAAAACTTCCTAGCTGGCGACTTGGAAAAAAGTCGATCCCTTTTTTCGAAGAAGTCGAGGAGCTTTTGTCGTGAGTATCTTTGAGCCACAGACGGCGCCAACTGATGGGGGTGAAACCCGACCAGTACTCCAAGACGCGCAAGCAAGCGCCAAGCGGGGAACTCCGCGGGAAACCGGACCGGAACTCAAGTGTGCAGAGTTCTGCTTCGCTAGGAATCCTTCTTCTCCAAATGACTTGCCTTTAATGAGTGGGGGGTGCCCTCTATTTATATGGGTTCTTATGGGGGTAATCTGGGCATTTGGGCAGTAACCGCCTAACTGCCCAACTGATCAGATTGGGTCCAGGGGTCGACTTTCCAGAGATCGACTTTCTGGGGGTCGACTTTTCCTGGTGATCGACTTTACTCAAAAGTCGATCCCAGGGAAGTCGATCCTCAGGAAAGTCGATCTTCCTAGGATTCGACCTGGGACCTCCCCAACCCTAGAATAGATACCTCAACTCATCTTAGGCTATCCGGACTTCTAGTTGCTGGTAGGTTGTGACCGTGTTCGGGATACTGTATCACCAACGGCAGTCACTCCCAGCAACGCCTTTCAACAAGGACTAGGGTTTCGTCGCTTTGGCCGGACCCCCAGAGAGCCCCCACGGTGCGGAACACGTTCATTGTCCAGATCGCCGAGTTGGCCCGTAAGTCGCCGATTGGACTTAGGGCCAAGATCGGCAGTAGGGTAGACTGCACATCTTGCCCCTGGAAACTTGGCGAGTTAGCCCTAACTAGGCGACTTCCATACATGAATCGCCGACTTACGACCGTTACTCGCTGCCAGCCAACGTCATAAATGTTACCATATATGACCATAGGCGCGATGTCCGCCTTTAATTGCGCCCTCCGAGACCCTATAAAAAGGGTCCCAAGGGGACACTCAAAGGCACGATTCAAATTCCTCTCTCACACCAGAGCACCACTAAGAAACTCGGCGAGTCTCACTAGAATCGCCTAGTTTCTACTTGCAGGTATTTGATGTAGAGCACGCGTCGTGGA
Source organism: Zostera marina (assembly GCA_001185155.1). Taxonomy (NCBI): domain Eukaryota; kingdom Viridiplantae; phylum Streptophyta; class Magnoliopsida; order Alismatales; family Zosteraceae; genus Zostera; species Zostera marina. Next base: position 590,948 of record LFYR01001699.1, on the reverse strand, counting down.
CTCCAGAGCCTCCGGCATCACCTCGCACCACCGCGAGCCCTGGTAGCAGATTCAGTGCTTCATCAGGTTCACACCCCCATTTAGTGGGAGTGGTGAGGATACCTCATGTGTAGACGATGGTGCATTAGAGGTTGGTACAGTACGAGAACCAATCCTTCTGCTAGAAGCTCTTACCGTAGTAGTAGTGGCAAGAGCTTTCTTCTGACCCTTAGCAACAGGATCCATAAATGGTCGGGATGGTTGCTTCTATCAGGCTGAAGCAACGGGCAACGAGTAGAAGTTCTTCCGAAGTGTCGGAAGCTATGGGTGTCACAAAAACAGTAAAAAAATTTGTATGATATTTCTTTGCAGTTTTGTAACCCCCTTGAGAAGTACTACCAGTCTCCAAAGTTTGAAATTAGCAAAAAATGTCGTAAATTTTTTGCAATTTTTCGGTAGAAAATCGTGTCGCCGGAGGTGGTTTTTGGGATGTCTATTTAGACCTATCCCAGAAAATATTCCTGGCACTCTTGGGAAATTTTGCTCTTTGGTACTCGTAGAGAAAGTCGGCTACTGTCAATCTAAGTCGGTGACTTAGTTGACAAAGTCGGCGAACCCTCCGGGAGAGCTCAAGCCGGACTTTGCAAAAAAAAATCGGGATTACGACGGGATACCGGTGGTTAGGTAGTCCCACAGACGGCGCCAGCTGATGAAGCACTGAATCTGCTACTAGGGGCTCGCGGTGGTGTGAGGTGATGCCGGAGGCTCTGGAGTCCACGACGCGCGCTCTACGTCAAATACCTGCAAGTAGAGACTAGGCGATTCTAGTGAGAATCGGCGAGTCTCTTAGTGATGCTCTGGTGAGAGTGGAACTTGTCTTTTGCCTTTGAGTGTCCCCTTGGGACCCTTTTTATAGGGTCTCGGAGGGCGCGATCAAAGGCGGACATCGCGCCTATTGCCATATATGGGAGCATATATGGCGTTGGCTGGCGGCGAGTAACGGTCGTAAATCGACGATTCAGGTATGCAAATCGCCTATATAGGGCAAACTCACTGAGTTTCCAGGGGCGAGATGTGAAGTCTACCATACTGCCGATCTGGGCCCTAACTCGACGATTTGACCCTAAAATCGGCGATTTGGTAGTCCAATTGCGATTTGGACGATGAACTTGTTCCGCACCGTGCGAGCCTTCCGAGGGTCCGGTGTAAAACGACGGAACCTTAGTTCTTATTGAAAGGCGTTGCTGGGAGTGACTGTCGTAATTAGGCATGTCTCACCAATACTCCTTACCATAAATTATTCAATGAACAACCAAATCTTTCCATTCTAAGAGTAATTGGATGTCTTTGCTATGTCACAAACAACAAAACAAAGACAAAATTCGAAAATAGAGTCATCAAGGGAATCTTTCAAGGATACTCATTCCAAAGAAAGGGTTACAAAATGCTCAACCTATCTACCCAAGAAATCTTCACAAACAGGGATGTTACATTCTTTGAAGAGATCTTTCCCTTCAAGGAAGAACCCAAATAACATGAGAAAGATTTCTTCAATGAAGAATCATCAGAAGAAACAAACATACACACAATAAACACCATTCCTTCACATGATCAATATGAGTCAGAAGAAGAGGAGGAGATAACACCAATCCCTCAAATTTCTCAAATTCCTCTTTCAATGGAACCTACTGAACAATATGAGTCAGAGGAAGAGGAAGAAATGACTGACAGAACAATATCAACAAAGAGGAAACCAACAGAACATCAAAAAGGACTAGAAAAATGCCCTCATATCTAAAGGACTATAAACTATAACTGGCATCATCCAGACACCCAATAGCAAAACTAATATCATGTCAAAACTTCACTCCAGAACATTATGTTCTCCTCACAGCAATAAAGAGCAATAATGACCTAAATTCCTACAAAGTGGCATCTAAACATGCCAAATGGAACAATTCCATGAAACAAGAGCTTGAGGCTCTTGAAAACAACAAAACTTGGACCATTACATGCATCCCTGAGGGTAAGAAACGAATTGGATGTAAATGGGTCTACAAAACAAAATTCAACAGTGATGGAACTGGTGAGAAATACAAAGCAAAGCTAGTAGCCAAAGTTTACAATCAAATTGAAGGCATAGATTTCACAGAAACCTTTGCCCCTGTTTCTAAGATGACAACACTAAGGGTCATCTTAGCAATAGGAGTGTCCAAGAAATGGCACATGCATCAAATGGATGTGCAAAATGCATTTTTACATGGGACCTCAGAAGAGACAATATATATGAAAATCCCTTTGGGTTTAGAAATACCAAAAAATCCACCACCTAATTCAGTTTGTAAATTGAATAGGTCACTGGCGGTACACGCGTGTTTTTTATGCTTTCTTCAGGAGGGAGTACTGGTGAGACATGCCCGATTACGTCAGTCACTCCCAGCAACGCCCTTCAACAAGGACTAGGGTTCCGTCGCTTTATGCCGGACCCCCGGAGAGTTCCACAAATGCGGAGGAAGTATCTACGTCAAGTACTAAAGGAAACACCTGGGAATCGCCGACTGGGACTACCAAGTCGCGGACTCCAGGGGTGAATCGCCGACTCCAACAGGGCACTCGGGTATGGTAGACCGAGGACCTGACCACAAGGGAGTCGGCGACTCCACCTCTGAATCGGTACTCTCATACTTGAGTCGCCGATTCCCAACCGTTACTTGATAGGGCCCACGTTATTATGACACCCTCAATTGGGCACCATAATAGAGTGGGCCCCACGCTAATGAATGGGGAAACGTCCCCAGGACACTATAAAAGGGGTCCTTGGGGGTCCTCTACTCTCAAGTCATTCCCACTTGACCACACCACACCAGAGCAATCCAAGGAGCCCAAATCGCCTACTCCCAAGAGAGTCGTCGATTCCCCTCCACTTCTGCAGGTAGATTGACGTAGAGAGCGCGTCGTGGACTCCAAAGTCTCCGGCCCTCCTCGCAACCCCGCGAGCCTACTGGTAGCAGATTCCGTACTTCATCAGCTGGCGCCGTCTATGGGAATATCAACCACGATATCTCGTCGTAATCGTAAAATTTTCTTCGCAACGTTCAGCTCGATTACAAAAAGCAAAGCGATTCATTAATAATGTTCAAAAAGATTACAAAATATTCTAAAAAAGTTACAAAAAACATAAAGGACTAAAAGTTTCTATTTTTGAGCGGCTTCGTCCTTCATCTTATCCAACGCATCCTTGTTCTTCTCGAGCTCGTCAGGATGCTGCTCTACCCATGTCATAATATCCGTGATATAGTCAAGGGCCAGAGCAGGAAACACGGAAGGTCCAAAGAAGATGAGCTCTTGGAGTTGGTCGGATTGATATCGTACATCTAACTCCAACCCTTCAGCCTTCCCAGAGAGCACGGACTTATCCTTCGAAAGTGCCAAGATCTCTTCTTCCGCGCTAGCGAGTTCGCTCTTCAGCCCCGTGGTCTCTTTCTCAAATTGGGCAACTTGTTTTATCAAATCAGCAACAGTAGCCTCAAGTGAGACTACACGCCCAATCTCACCTCCAAGCTGATCTTTCAAACCATCAACTTCTTTAGCATAGATAGCGGAGATATTTTTCAGCTCTTTCCGAAGTCCCAATATCTTCGTGACATACTCATCTATCTCTTTCTGCTTAGACTCGATCGTCTTGTCTTTCTTCGACAGAATATTGTCACGCATGTTCTCCATTCGGGACTTCGCATTCTTCAGCTTGGCAAGAGCTTTCTCGCTCTCCTTGAACTTCATGCCAAGCTGATTATACTTTTCCTGGAGCTTCTCAGTGTCATGGATGGTATCGACACTATAGCACGCATGAGTCATGTAGCAAGCAGCGGTCATGTGTCGAAGTAGCTCGCTCCTACACCACCGCCCGGACTGGCCCATTAAAAGTGACATCGCTTCCTTCCTAACCTCAGGATCGGCATTAAAATATGGAAGCGGCACACCAGAAGTGTAGGGCTTATAGCCAGTAGTGGGTGGGGGCGCGGATCGAGAACTTGAACCCCTCTCGAATGTCCGTCGAGGCCCAGCACCTTTGTTTTTCAATCGTATCAGCTTAGGCACTCTAAATCGCTTGCACATGTAGAGAGGAGCGGCGTCAAAATATAAAAGCGATCGCTTTTTCCCACTTATAAGCTCTTTCTCTGTTGGTGGCTGTTGAACTTCAGCCACATCTTCGAAAGTAAAATCTTCCCTTTGGCAAAGGACAAAGGGGACACCGTGCGACACAGAATAATCAGCCAAGCTTCGCGCAATTCGATCCGCGGCTTCAACGTCTCTTGCAGTCATCCCAAGTGAGGCACTCATATGCACTCGGTTGGAGTCGTTCTATTCTTCCCGACTCCCGGGAAGAAACTCAGAAGTGATGAAGAAGAACTCCTTCCAGTTGCATCCAAAGTTGGTCGGCAAATCGTCAATGACATTCTTGTCAAAATGCCATCGCGTAAACCCATCGCGACCAGACCCCGGCTTTCCATCTTTGACAAGCTTGTAGAAGTTCAGAAACAAGCTTGCAGTAGGAGTTATCCTCAAACCCCAACATACATTCAGAAAAACCCTCAGGGTCACGAAAAAACCCACTGGGAGTTGCGACAGGGACACTTTAAAAACGAGTAATATTTCGCTCATTATCTCAGGAATTGGGAGTTCCGAGAAATGTTTGAAATAGATTCTCGGGACAGCCTGGAATCCGATTGGTGGGTGACTCGCAGGCTAATAGTGCGATATCCAAAATCGCACGTGTCCAGAAATCCGCACCCTTGATAAAAAGCTTCGAGCATCGCTCGCGTTAAGGGTTGAAGGGGGGTGCAAGTTCGCCCGAAACATTCAAGGTGGCAGAAGTCATCACTTGCTCATATTCGCCGTCCCCGGAGCGGCCTATTGGGAGAAACCTTGGTGCACCATTTAGGGCAATTTCACAGTGAGCGAACCCAGTTGGGTTCAGTTCTCCAACGTACACATCGAAATCGAGGTCCGGATCTCGATTGCTGTCTAAGTCCACGGGAGGTGGCGGAGTTCTTTCAATAGAGCGCCGGCTCGCTCTACGACGTCGGCTAGGAACACCACGATCAACATGCAAGGTCTTTTCAAAGTTGACATTGAGGAGCGTGTGGACCCCCTCATCCTGCTCCGGCACATAGACCTTTCCCTTGCCATGGCCACGTCTTCGCTTTCTTTTCTTCAAGTCATCGCCCTCAAATGGCCCCTAGTTTGGGTTCAGCCCCGATACTATTCGACCCTCGGCACTCACAACCAATGGTGCAGGTTGGTGTGCAGAGGAGTCATCAATACTCATAAGAGTCGCCGACTCAGGCTCTTGAGTCGCCGATCCAGTGAGAAGGATCGTCGAGTCACGGCCAGCAGTCGCCGACCCAATGGCACTCGAGCCATGACCTTTTCTCCTGAAAGATTTTCCCTTAACGGGCCCAGTCTGTGTCGCCGACTCCGCAACGGGAATCGCCGACATAGAGGGCCCGGGGATTTCTCCCACTTCCAGAGATCCCTCAGGCACAACCGCAAGGGCCCTGCTCAGGGTCTCCGACTCTGCAAGGGGAATCGACGACACCGGCGAGGCGCCAAATAGCTCGTGCACAGAGGCACTCAAGTCCACATCACAAGGTGGAACGACCAGAGTCGCCGACTCAACACCTCTGTCAGGAGAGGGAATCGACGACTCCTTGGTGTTCGACACCTCGTCGAGTCCATCGATCAGCATTTTATCGACATAGTCAGATGTCTCGTTCTCTTTCAGGGGAGAAAAACTGGAATCGGGGTTAGACATAACTGGGGAATCGTTGATTCAAAGAGAAGTAACTTAGGAATCGGCGATTAAAAGATCTAGGGTTTTCGGCGTTCGAGAAAGTGGGAAAAGTGTTATGAGATTTGGGGAAAACTCTCCACTATTTATAGCCCCAGGGAAAATTGCAAAAACCCCCTAGAAAATCCGAATATTACAAAAAAGAGAGTTCGGAAGCTGATCTCCACCTCCCCGATATCACGTCATAGTCATCGACTCCACAAGGGTGTCGCTGACTCCAGACACTATCTCACAGCACTGTGAGATTTATTTCCCTATTTGGAGATTTTGCATATATTCCCCATATATTATCAAAATATCTCAAGGATCTTCTAAAAAGATCCGACAGTTACAATAGGAGTCGCCGATCCCTAGAGGTAGTCGTCGACTCACATGGGTAAAAATCAAAATACCCCCTGCAGTTACCTAAACCATTGGTGTCGCCGATTGGGGCTTCCAATCGCCGACTCAGGGTAAAATACCAGCAAAACGGCCACAAGTGCATGTTTTTGAGGGGGAGCATCACAAGCTCTCCCGACACTTCTATCGCTTCGGCCAGAAGTCGTCATATTTCGGGGGGAGTATCACAACCTCTCCCGACACTTCTGTCGCTCCGGCTAGAAGTCGTCAAAAATTGAGCACAGTAAGATCTGTCGCTTCAGCCAGATTTACCAAGGATTTATTGAGCAAAGAAGAGGCATCAAGGAAGGTAAAATCACACGGTAAGTTCAATAAGTTAAATATGCGTTTTAAACTGATCTAGTTGTTTTGCAGGATGTTTTCTTTTTTACAGGAAAGGTTCTAATAGTGAACCAGACTCTGATAGTGAGTCAGACTCTAATAGTGAGTCGGTCTATCTCGTCACTTCGGCCTTGATAGACAAGAGGTCATTTTGACGCTTCGGCCTTAATGATCTCAAGGGGGGAGTATCACAAGCTCTTCCCGACACTTCTGTCGCTTTGGCCTGAAGTCGTTGAAATCTAAGGGGAGTATCACAAGTTCTCCCGGCACTTCTGTCGCTTCGGCCAGAAGCTGTCACATTTTTTAGCATGATAGATCTGTCAATTCGGCCAGATCAATCAAGGATTTATTGAGCATAAGGAGGAGGAGCATGAGAGGCAACTCCACACGGCAAGGTCAGTAAATCAATAAATATATCCTTTAGACTGATATAGTTGTTTTGCAGGTTGTTTTTTGTTTTGCAGGCATGATTCTGTCGCTTCGGTCCGAATCGGACCAAGAATTATGTTGTCGCTTTGGCTTCAATAATTCTTCAACACTTGAAGATCATTTTGTCGCTTTGGCCTTAATGATCTCGACCCATCATGCGCTTTGGCCTATGGGGTAACCGTCGTTGCGGACGTAAAGTCGCTCTTGATCAGGGTGGACTATAAACATCAGTTCTGATAGTGAACAAGATTCTGTCGCTTCAGCCAGAATCCATGTATTCTGTCGCTTCAACCAGAATCCGCACATTCTGTCGCTTCGGCCAGAACCCGATTCTAATAGTGAATCCACGCATTCTGTTGCTTCGGCCAGAATCAAATTCATAGTGAATCCACGCATTCTGTCGCTTCAGCCAGAACTCACAGCAAAATTCGCTCCTAATCAGAGTAGGACTATAAACATGTAGTTCCGTTGGCCTGGAACTAGATTCTGATAGTGAATCAGTCCATCTGATAGTGCATGGACCACATAGAGTCATTTGTATCATTGTGAGCGCAATGACTCAATCCCATCTTGTCGCTTTGACCTTGATGCGGATCACCTTGCTTGGGGGGGATACTGGCGGTACACTCGTGTTTCTTGTGCTCTCTTCAGGGGGAATACTGGTGAGACATGCCTGATTACGTTAGTCACTCCCAAGAACGCCCTTCAACAAGGACTAGGGTTCCGTCACTTTATGCCGGACCCCCGGAGAGTTCCACAAATGCGGAGGAAGTGTCTACATCAAGTACTCAAGGCAACACCTGGGAATCGCCGACTGGGACTACCAAGTCGCCGACTCCAGGGGTGAATCGCCGACTCCAGACAGGGCACTCAGGTCTGGTAGACCGAGGACCTGACCACAAGGGAGTCGGCGACTCCACCTCTGAATCGGCGACTCCCATACCTGAGTCGCCGATTCCCAACCGTTACTTGGGAGGGCCCACGTTATTATGGCACCCTTAATTGGGTACCATAATATAGTGGGCCCCACGCTACACGCTAATGAATGGGGAAGCGTCCCCCAGGACCTTATAAAAGGGGTCCTTGGGGGTCTTCTACTCCCAAGTCATTCCCACTTGACCACACCACACCAGAGCAATCCAAGGAGCCCGAATCGCCTACTCCCAAGAGAGTCGCTGATTCTCCTCCACTTCTTCAGGTACATTGACGTAGAGCGCACGTTGTGGACTCCAAAGTCTCCGGCCCTCCTCGCAACCCCGCGAGCCTACTGGTAGAAGATTCCGTGCTTCATCAATCACTATATGGCCTGAAACAGGCATCCAGATTGTGGTATCAAACACTATCAAAAGCTTTATCGAATTTTGGATACAAACAATGTAAAACAGACTACTCACTGTTTATAAAAATTGATGATAAAGATACCACAATAGTACTAGCATATGTTGATGACCTGTTAATAACAGGAAACAAAATAAACAAAATAAATTCCTTAAATGAAAATTTAAATAAAATTTTCAAAATAAAAGACCTTGGAGAATTCAAATACTTCCTAGGTCTTAAATTCACCAAAACACTCAATGGCTTATATATTGGGCAAAGAAAATACACTTTAGAACTATTAGAAAACTATGACCTAACTTAATGTAAACCAAACAATACACCAAACAGTCAAAAACAAATATCTAACTATAAAACAGGAAAACATAGTAATACTAATCCAATGCAACCAAATAATCACATTAATAAAATACCAATGCAATCAAACAAAACAGAGGAAAATGGAGTTCCAATATTAGAGGACACACAACAATACAGAAGCATAATTGGCAAGTTAGTTTATTTAACTTCCACAAGGCCAGACATATCATATGCAGTGACTTATTTAAATCAGCACATGACCACACCCACAGACATCCACATGAAGGCAGTCTACAGAGTATTAAAATATATAAAAGGATCACCTGGTGTGGGGTTACATTTCACAGGATCCTCAATGGACCACATCTCTGCCTTCTCTGACTCAGATTGGGCAAGTTGCCCGACCACTAGACGATCAACATCAGGGTTTGCCATCTTCCTTGGTACTTCCCTAGTATCTTGGAACTTAAAAAAACAACAGACCATATCAAGATCATCAACTGAAGCCGAATATAGAGAATTGGCCTATACTACGTGTGAAAAAACTTGGTTGGCAATGCTATTGCAAGAGATAGGAGTATACCAAATACGACGATCACCGGCTTCACGTATCTTCACCGATAGCACAGCAGCAGAGGCGATTGCTCGAAACCCTATCTCTCACCAACGAACAAAGCACATAGAAATCGATCTTCACACGGTAAGGGACAAGGTTTTAGCGGGAGATATTACACTAAAACACGTCTCCAGTGCACAAAACATTGGTGATTTTTTCACTAAACCCTTAGGTGATCCAGCATTCAAACATTTAATCCAAAAATTAAATCTCATCAATATACACACCCAAAATTCAAATCCAATTAATTCACTCAAACACCCCATTGCACCTACATATTCAAATCAAACTCTAACCGGTTTTGATTTGAGGGAGGATATTAGAGATACACCCTTACGTTAAATTAAATCAGACATATAACATTATAATAAATATTATACTCAACCCCTTTTATTTCATCATAACTCTTCTTATTCCATTATTCATATTCCCATATCATTAATATTCCATTATTCATTATTCCATATTTCCATAATCATTAATTACTATAATTAAACACACCCAACCAGCATAGCCGTTGGGTGTTCTTCTATATTGGTGATACAGTATCCCGAACCCTATCACAACTTATCAGTAACTAGAAGTCCGGATAGTTTGAGATGAGCTGAGATACCTATTCTGGGTTTGGGGAGGTCCCAAGTCAACTCCTGGGAGAATCGACTTTACCAAGGGTCGACTTTCCTGGGATCGACTTCTGAACAAAGTCGAGTCCCAGGAAAGTCGGACCCCAAGAAAGTCGATCTTGGACTTGATCTGATCAGTTAGGCGGTTACTGCCCAAATAACCAAATTACCCCCATAAAAAGCCCTATAAATAGGAGGCACCTCTCACTCATTAAAGATAGGTTATTTGGAGTGGAAAAGTCCTAGCGAAGCAGAGCTCTGCGCACTTGAGTCCCGGCCTGATTTCCTCGCAGAGTTCCCCGCCTGGCGCTTGTTGGAAGCGTCTTGGAATACTGATCGGGTTTCACCCTCATCAGTTGGCGCCGTCTGTGGCTCAAAGATACTCATGACAAAAGCTCCTCGACTTTTGCGAAAAAAGGGTTCGACTTTTTTCAAAGTCGCCAGCCAGGGAGTCTTGCAAGGAAATCAACCCCGCGAAGGATCGACTTTTCGGGAGAAAAAGGGATCGAATTTTTCTCTTTCCAAAAGAAATGTCGATTTCTCAAGGGAGCTACCCCTTCGGACTACGACTTTTGGGAAGTCTCCAAAAAAAAGTCGACTTCTCCAGGATGGTAACTATAAGAAGTACTTCTTAAGGAGGAAGCAACTCTCAGAAGGTACCAGAACAACAACCAGGTAGCCCAAGGACTAAAAGACCAGTGGGTCGGCCACCCAAGGCTAATAAAAATAAATAACCTAACAACACACATAATGAAACTGAAGTTGAACCTGAATCAACCCACCAAGTGTCAGCAGGTGCAGAAAATCAAAATATCATACTGCAGACAATAGCTGAGACTATACGACTCCTTACAGAAAAAGAGCAGCCTCAAAAGGAGCAGCCTCAGAAAGAGCAGCCTCCGAAGGAGCAACCTCGGGAGAAGCAAAAAGTTCCTGAACAAAGAAAACCTCCGAATAACCAGGAAACACGGACTTCAACATCAATTGTCTCCCGTGGATTCATACAAGTACCAGTGGAGGAGCTAGAGAAAATGAAGGAAAATATAGCTAGAATGGGTGAAAGACTTAAAATAGTTGAAAAATCCAGAATATCAATGTTCCAGTCAAAGATGCAAACATCGAAACAGCCCAAAATGCAGCATGAAGTGTCAAGCCAGAGGGCGGCACACTCTAGCGCATTACCTCCTCGCGGACCTAAAAAACCATAGGAACAAAAATCCCAGGTACCACCTAAAAAATCTGCGTACGAAGAAGGCACGGGAGACACAGAGGAAGAGGGATGCGAACTCCCAAACTGGTTAGAAGGCATGGAGGCTTTACACAAATCACTAATGATGAATCTTGCACCTCCAAAGTTCAGGATACCTAGGCTACAACTCTACGATGGGAAAATAGACCCAGTAGATCATATAAACATGTTTGGAGGAGTAATGCAATGGGTCACAACAAGAGATGGAATCCTGTGCAGAGCATTCCCAGGAACACTAAAAGGGCCCACATATAGATGGTTTGTCGAGTTACAATCAGGAAGTATAACAAGTTTTGCAGATCTGAAGAAAATATTCATCGCCCAATATTGTGGAAATACAAGAGTCAGAAAGGACACCAAATCACTATTTGCAATCAAGCAGAACGGAGATACGCTCGGGAATTATGCTACTAAATTCACAGAAGCTATGCAGAAAATCTCCGATCTGAATACGACCATTGCAATATGTGCATATTCCAAGGGACTCAACATGAACACATCATTAGCCATAAAGCTAAATGTAAGTAATGTAAAATGCATGGAAGATCTGCTAACAAAGGCCCAGAAATATATAAATTCTGAAGAGAACGAAAAAGAAAAAGAAAAAGAAAAAGAAAGAGGTGTCATAAACAACAAAAAGGTATATAAGACACCAAAACAAAAGTTTAGAAAGTTTGAAAAAGGGGGACCATCCTGGAGACCAAAACATGACGGAAAGGTCTACCCGACATCGGAGGCATCTGGAAAATCGAGATACTCAAGGTTTAAAGACTTGGGATTCACTGTCTTCAACACTCCAAAAGAGGAAATCTACAAAAGGAAAAAGGAAGAATGAGATTTCCTCAATGGTGAGACATGCCTGATTACGGCAGTCACTCCCAGCAACGTCTTTCAACAAGGACTAGGGTTCCGTCGCTTTGGCCGGACCCCCGGAGAGCTCCCACGGTGCGGAACACGTTCATCGTCCAGATCGCCGAGTTAGCCCGTAAGTCGCCCGATTGGACTACCAAGTTGTCGACATAAAGGATAAGTCGCCGAGTTAAGGCCAAGCGGCAGTATGGTAGACTGCACATCTTGCCCCTGGAAACTCGGCGAGTTAGCCCTAACTAGGCGACTTCTATACCTGAATCGCCGACTTACGACCGTTACTCGACGACAGCCAACGTTATAAATGTTACCATATATGACCATAGGCGCGATCTCCGCCTTTGAGTGTGCCCTCCGAGACCCTATAAAAAGGGTCCCAAGGGGACACTCAAAGGCACGATTCAAGTTCCTCTCTCACACCAGAGCATCACTAAGAAACTTGTTGATTCTCACTAGAATCGCCTATTTTCTACTTGCAGGTATTTGACGTAGAGCGCGCGTCGTGGACTCCAAAGCCTCCGGCATCTCCTCGCACCACCGCGAGCCCTGGTAGCAGATTCAGTGCTTCATCACTCAACCAATTGAGTTAGACCCTGCAACAAAAGATGCCCGGACAAGGAGGAACATATACTGCAAGTTCCACAAGGACTATGGGCACAACACAGAAAACTGCAGGGAACTAAGTGCTTTCCTAGACACTCAGGTAAAGGAAGGAAAGCTGAAATAATATATAAACACAATTGAAAGGGGGCGACAAGGTTGCAAAGACCAATGCAACAAGGGAAAGAGACAACGCTCAAGGAACCCTGATTCAGACACTGACTATAAAAGAAGAGTAATAAATCTAATCTTCGGGGGAGGATCGGTAGGAGAAAATAGAAGTTACTCGCGAAAGGTAATGCAAACTACAGCAATACCAAGATCTAGGAAAAGGTCATACCCAAGCGAGGGAATAAGCTTCTCTAAGGAAGATCTGGATAATGTGGTCAGTGTGCATGAAGATTCACTAGTAATATAAGTGGACATTGGGGATGATTTAAGTCTGAGTAAAGTCATCGTAGACAATGACAGCTCAGTAGACATACTGTACTTGGCAGCATTTGAAAAAATGGGCTACAAAGTGAAGCAATTAACCCCAGCTACGGAGGCCATATACGAGTTCACAAATACAAAGGCCCAGTAGTAGGAGTCATCGATCTACAAATATTCTAGGGAAGAGAAACGGAAGAGTCTCACGCACTGCACATTTCATCGTAGTCAACATCAACTCTCCGTTCAATGGGATCCTGGGAAGGCCTAGCATTCACGGTTTCAAAGCAATACCGTCATCATATCATCAATGCTTCAGGTATCCAGGAAAGATGGCAAGATGGCAACAGTCTTCGGAGCACAAAAAGACTCCAGAGACTCTTACAGGAAGGCAACCAAAATGGCCAAATCAGTAACCCTGTACATCCAGGAAAGAGAGGATGAGGAAGACATAACCTCAATCAATCACGTTGAGGAGGTCAAACTCTCAAAAGGAGGGGTCTTGATAGGTACATCTATATCCCCCGAATTAAAAAATTCATTACTATGTTTACTGGGGACTCGTGTGCATACATTTGTATGGGAGGGGGAGGCACCCTCACAGGTACAATGTGTCATAACATGCCATGAGCTCAACATAGACAACAACTTTACTCCTATCCGGCCAAAGCGAAGGATACTTGCAGCCGAAAGAAAGGAAGCAGCACGGACTGAAATTGAAAAGCTGATCAAAGTTGGGCACATACGGGAAGTAAAGTACCCGAAATGGCTAGCTAATTCAGTCATGGTTAAAAAGTCTAATGGGAAATAGAGAATGTGTGTAGATTTCACAGACCTCAACAAAGCATATCCAAAGGACAGCTATCCACTCCCATCCATCGATAGATTAGTGGATGTAGCCTCAGGAAATGAATTGTTATCTATGATGGATGCATACTCAGGATACAATCAAATCCTGATGAAAGAAGAAGATGAAGAGGCCACATCATTTATCACAGATTGGGGAATATACTGCTATAAAGTCATACCCTTCGGGCTACGAAATACAGGAGCAACCTTTCAAAGGCTTGTGGACAAGGTTTTCAAAGAGCAAGGAGGGAGAAATGTCCTAGCGTATGTAGATGACATTCTGGTAAAATCCAAGAAAGCAGAAGACCACCTAGATGATTTGAAAGAAACTCTAGAAACTCTACAGAAGTATGGAATGAGGTCAAATCCCGTTAAATGCAGTTTCGGAGTGCAAGAAGGAAAGTTTCTTGGATTCTACGTAGGGCAAAAGGGGATAAAACCAAATCCAGGAAAAAATATTGGCAATATTAGAAACAGCACCGCCTCGAACAATAAAGGAAGTGCAGAAACTGAATGGAAAAATCAACGCCTTAAGTCGGTTTATTTCCAAAACAACAGACAAGTACAAACCCTTTTTCTAGTTATTAAAAACTAGCCAAAAGGGAGCAGTAACATGGACTCCAGAGTGCGAGCAGACATTTCAGCAGCTTAAAGCACACTTAGCTTCATTACCACATCTAACTTCACCAAAAGTGGGAGAAGAATTATATGTCTATGTAGCAGCTTCAGAAGAAGCCATCAACGTAGTTTTAATATGTCAAAGGGATAACAAGCAAATCCCAATATATTATCACTCCAAAAGGCTACAAGGGGCAGAAACACCATACCCTCTAGTGGAAAAAATAGTCCTGGCAGTGATACATGCAGCACGCAGATTCCGAGCATACTTCCTAGCTCACACAATCAAAACCCTGACATAACATCTGCTGCGCAGAATACTCCACAGACCAGATACTTCCGGAAGATTAACAAAGTGGGCTCTGGAGCTAAACGAATTTGATGTAGATTTTGTCCCCGCCACTGCCATTAAAGGGCAGGCCGTAGCAGACTTCATTGTGGATATGACTCAGGAAAGTAAGGAGAAAACTTGGATAATAGAGGTTGATGGCTCAAGCTGCAGTACAAGTGCAGAAGTAGGAATAAAAATAATCACTCCGGACCAAAGGATATACGAACACTCTGTCAGATTTCAATTCTCGGCTACAAACAATATAGCAGAATACGAGGTTGTAATCCAAGGCATGAAAATACTCAAAAGATTGAAGACTTGTTCAGTAATCATCAGAACAGACTCTCAAGTAGTAGTTCGGCAGTTCACAGGGGAGTTTACAGTCAAAGAACCTCTGATCATGCAGTACGCTAGAAAAAATAAAGTTGCAATTTAACAAGGTGGAAATAGAACAAATACCAAAGAGTCAAAAGAACTCAGCCGATGCCCTGGCAAAGCTAGCATCCGCTTTCGAAGGGGGATAGAGAGAGATACTGGTTGACTCAGCATCTACACCTTCATGCAATCTAGTCACAATATAGGCAGAAGACTGGAGAAAACCCTTGATAAAATATTTTGAGGGACAAAAACTCCCAAAGAACAAAAATGAATGGCGTAAACTACAAACACGCATTGCAAGGTTCTGCCTAATCGATGACATTCTGTACAAGAAATCTTACGATGGGTCTCTAATGAAGTGTGTCTCAGCAGATGAAGGACAATTCATTGTAGAGGAAATCCACCAGGGGGTATGCAGAATACATCAGGGCGGAAGGTCTCTGGCCCAAAGAATAATAAGGCAGGGATACTTTTGGCCCACGCTAAAGAGAGACGCAGTCTTATTTGCAAGAAAATGCAAGGTCTGCCAAATGCACAAAAACATACAAAGAAATGCCGCAACTCAACTGACAGGGGTAGAAAGCCCCATCCTGATGAAGAACTGAATCTGCTACCAGGGGCTCGCGGTGGTGCGAGGTGATGCCGGAGGCTCTGGAGTCCACGACGCGCGGTCTACGTCAAATACCTGCAAATAGAGACTAGGCGATTCTAGTTAGAATCGGCGAGTCTCTTAGTGATGCTCTGGTGAGAGTGGAACTTGTGTTGTGCCTTTGAGTGTCCCCTTGGGATACTTTTTATAGGGTCTCGGAGGGCGCGATCAAAGGCGGACATCGCGCGTATTGCCATAGATGGGAGCATTTATGGCGTTGGCTGGTGGCGAGTAACGGTCGTAAATCGGTGATTCAGGTATGGAAATCGCCTATTTAGGGCAAGCTCGCCGAGTTTCCAGAGGCGAAATGTGCAGTATACCATACTGTCGATCTGACCCTAACTCGGCGACTTATCCCTAAAGTCGGCGATTTGGTAGTCCAATCACGATTTACGGGTTAACTCGGCGATTTGACGATGAACTTGTTCCGCACCGTGGGAGCCTTCCGTGGGTCCAGCGTAAAACAACGGAACCCTAGTCCTTATTGAAAGGCGTTGCTGGGAGTGACTGCCGTAATCAGGCATGTCTCACCAATACTCCCCCCTGAAGAGAGCATAAGAAACATGCGTGTATCGTCAGTACCCCCCCCCCAACCAAGGTTCTGTGTGTGATCAGCATCAAGGCTAAAGCGACAAGATGAGATCGAATCATTCCGTCCACAGTGACGTACTGATTCCGTATCCATTAAGGCCTAAGCGACAGAATGGATTGACTCTGGCCGGGTCGAACCGACAGAATCGAGTTCCAGGCCAACGGAACTACCTATTTATAGTCTAACCCTGATCGAGAGCGACTGTTCTGTGTTTATCAAGGCCGGAGCGACGAGATTGATTCGATTCTGGCCGAAGCGACATAATCGAGTTTTAGCCAAAGCGATAGAACTAAGGTTTATAGTCCACCCTGATCAAGAGAGACTTTATGTCCACAACGAAGGTGAACCCATCAATGCGAGTAAGCGGAATAATGGGTTCAGACCATTAAGGCTAAAGCGACAGAATGATCTTTGATCTATCAAGACCAAAATGACAAGATAGACCTGATTCTGGCCGAAGCGACAGAATTATACCTGTAAAAAAGAAAACATCCTGCAAAACAACTAGATCAGTCTAAAACGTATATTATTATTGATCAATTGAACATACTGTGCGATTTTACCTCTTGTGATATTCTCCTTTTGCTCGAACTAATCCTTGGTAAATCTGGCCGAAGCGACAGATTTACCGTGCTTATTTTTGACGACTTCCGGCCGGAGCGACAGAAGTGCCGGGAAAGCTTGTAAAACTCCCCCCCCCCCGAAATTTGACGAATTCCCTCCGAAGCGATAGAAATGTCGGGAGAGCTTGTGAATCTCCCCCTCGAAATTTGACGACTCTGGCCAGAGCGACAGAAATGTCGGAAGAGCTTGTGATACTCCCCCCTCGAAATTTGACGATTTCCGGCCGGGGCGACAGAAATGTCAAGAGAGCTTGTGATACTCCCCCCCCCGAAATTTGACGATTTCCCGCTGAAGCGACAGAAATGTCGGGAGAGCTTGTGATACTCCCCCTCGAAATTTGACGATTTCCAACCGGAGCGACAGAAATGTCGAGAGAGCTTGTGATACTCCCCCCCGAAATTTGACGATTTCCCGCTGAAGCGACAAAAATGTCGGGAGAGCTTGTAATACTCCACCCCGAATTGCGACAACTTCTGGCCGAAGCGACAGAAGTGTCGTGGAGAGTTTGTGTTACTCTCCTTTTGTTGCGCTGAAGGGAGCTTGTGATACTCCCCCCTTAAGATGCTATATGATACCCCAAGTCGGCGACTTAATGTTCCAACTCGGCGACTTGGCATCGGGGTAGTTTTGTGAGCAACTTTGAAGTTTGCCTACCTGGATCGACGATTTTCTTACAAACTCGGCGATCCTTACTATGAGCTGGCAGATTTCTTAGAAAATCCTTGCGATCTTGAGAAATATTTGCAAATATTCCAAATAGGGAAGTTTTCCTTCCGTATCCCGTGATTTTT
Source organism: Zostera marina (assembly GCA_001185155.1). Taxonomy (NCBI): domain Eukaryota; kingdom Viridiplantae; phylum Streptophyta; class Magnoliopsida; order Alismatales; family Zosteraceae; genus Zostera; species Zostera marina. The sequence continues at coordinate 573,115 of LFYR01001699.1, read as the reverse complement.
GCCTAAACTCGATGAGTTTATGGGTAACTTGCCGAGTTTTGGAGATTCGAGAATCAATTAGCGATTTTCCTTCGCGTAATTTTTGGATTTTCCGAGGGTGTTTTGCAATTTCTCCAGGGTCTATAAATAGCGAATCGATTATTTTAATCCGCACATCATTTTCCCCAAATCGCCTAAACCCTAATCCCTGACCAAGTCGCCGACTTTCTCTCTAAATCGCCGACTTAAGGCAGACAAAACGACACTTCCTCAGCTCACCATGTCGGAGACCGAAACTCTGGTCGACGACATTCTTAACACTAACATTGACGAGAGCCTAGCGACGGTGCTCAACACCGTTGAGTCTCCGATCCCCTCGCCTACGCGCGGTAGGTTTGAGATTCCGGCTGTTGATGCACAGTCGGATGCTAGGTACTGTGCCACTGCACGCGAGTTGCTAGGGCTCACTCCCGAGCAATCGCCGAGTTCTAACAAGAAATCGGCGAGTTTGGGACGTGACTCCGAGGCTCTAGTCGTGACCGAGCCTTCTGTTGAAGTGGGCGAGATCCCCTTGACTCTTGCTCCTAAATCGGCGAGTCCCCTTGGGAAGTCGTCGATTAAAGGCAAGGGGGGTGTCCCCATTTTCAAGAGACCTCGCCGAGTTATTAACCTGGGATCGGCGAGTTCTAAGCAAACATCAGCGAGTTTGACACCTAAATTGCCGACATCGCCCCAAAACTCGGGGGCTGAAGTTGAAGAATATGTGCCCCTTCAGGTGGTGGTACCTGATGCTTTGGTCACCCATACTGAGGGGATGACCTCTACTGACCTGGGAAAGAGACCGACTACTGAATCTGAGAGGCCGAGTAAGAAATGGAAAAGAAAACATCCTAAACATAGCAAGAACTCTTCTCGCGAAGGTGGCGAGGGTAGTACCTCCATTCTTTCTATTTATGGGATGGGGGGGTATGGGAAAGACAGACATCCCCACAGCGGAGGGTATACGGGTTCCTGAGCCCTTTGACTACGATCAGGAATTGGAATTGGACCGCGGTTGAAGCCGACGTCGGCCTGATCCGGCTGAAGGATCAAAGACTCCTCCTCCTCCCACTAGAGTGGACAAGGATGGAGACCACATCAACCTTCCTTTTTATGAGGGAATTGAGAACCACACCGGCTATGCTTACTGTGAAACTTTGTCGGGTGGTGAGATTAAGTTGCTGCCCCTAAGTGACGCGAGCGAAGGGTCCTTTGAGGAGGTCTCTCTGAATGCTCCCCTTGTGCCACAAACAGATACCGTGCACCCCTTTTCTGTCATGTCTGTGCGCGAAGCCCGAGACATTCTGCGAGGGGTGCGCATCTCTGGGCGTTTGCGATTTTGGGGGTCGTAATATCAACCTGCTAACCTTCCTCCTGCGGGGTTTCAAGCGATCCCCCGACTCTACTTCAGATGCTTCTCCGTGCTACCCAGTCCTATGTTGATGAGTGAAGTATTGCTACAAGCTGGCGTGTCGCTGTCGCAGATGCAGGAAGCTTTCTTTATATACTTGAGAGGATTCTCCAACATTTGTTGGAGTTTGAATATCCCTGCAACCGCTGCCTTGTTTTTCTGGTTCTACAAACTTGTCAAGGCTCCCGCTTCCGAATCTGGTCAGTTGGGGTTAGCTAAGAGGTTTCATTGGCGTGAACTGATCATCGAACTCCCTTCCAACTATGGACCGCAGTGGAAGAGCGAGTTCTTTTTTGTTGAATCGATGTTCGTACACGGGAGTCGAGAGGGTTGGGCCAACACTCGGCGCGTACACTCGGACGTTCCTTGCGCACTGAGCAAGTCGGAACTTAAGGATGTGAAGAAGATCTCCTCAGCCCTTGCTGCTTACGAATGTGGTCAAGGGATTCCTTTCGCTTTGTGTCAGCGTGAGGATTTTACCTTCTCTGATGTGACACACTATCTGAAGTCGGAAGATCCTTTTGGCAAGCCTATCAAGAAGAAGAAGGGGGCACATCTCTACCGCGAAGCGGTGCTCCCTCACTTGGCTACGAGGTTGTGTAGTGCCAAGTTGATTCAGATCTTGGAAGACTGAGGAATCTGGTCCTCGTGGCACGTTTGAACCTGGATCGTGCTCGAGGTCGGTACCAGAGTTTGCTTCTTTCCGATCCACCTTTGACTATCCGAGCCTATTTGCGGATGCGGAGGTGCGATCGAGGGCTGCCAAGATGTTATTGACGAAGCCTGAAGATTGGATACGAGAGGAGCTCACTAAAGCTCTATCTGCTGTAAGTGACCTAAATTCGCATCTTATTTGACTTATTTATTTTTGTGCTAATCTAATTGTTTTTTTTTGTAGGCTGCGTATCTATCGAATGCTGTTGTTGGGATGCAATCATGTAATGACACGCTTCAATCCCAACAGGAATATGATAAGCTTGATGACAAGTATCAAGCTGTCTGTAAAGAAATGTGGTCGATGAGGAAAGTCTTCCAAAACAACAAGAAATTGGAAGAAAAAGCTGCTGAGCATGAGAAAGCGATGATGGCGAAGAATAAAGAGTGCGCCGCACATAGACTTGAGATTTCTACTCTTCGCCAAGAACGTGACTCTTTGGAGGAATCTGAATCGCGTCTCACTGATGCTCTTAAACAGATTGAAGAACTAAAAACGCAGCTGAGTGCGGAGGTTGGCAATGCGATGGCTTCTGAATCACAAATTCAGAAGCTTCAAGTAGATCTTTCTAAGTCCAACTCTGAGAGAAAGGATCTGAATGACCGATTCTCTCAATCTACGGAGGAGTTGAGAAAGATGAGGGAAGAGCTAGACGCTTCTTCCGAGAAAGTGAAGGACTTAGAGTTTGAAGTAGATGGTCAATCTGACCAACTTCAAGACTTAAACTTTTTCGGTCCTCACGTGTTTTCGAGCTTGCCTGCCAATTTCGTAACTAACATTATGGCGTGTCTAGAAGAACATCCTTAAGTGCAGCTGGAGCACAAAGAATCTCTTGATAAGATAAAGAGCGATGTTCCGGAAGCAAGGAAAGAAGAAGACTAGATTTAATTTAGTAGTGGATTTTTTGTAATATTTTTATCAATCAATGAACTATTTTGCTTTTCTTTGTTATTTTTTGCATAAATATTTTGAAGTTGTAACCTAAGCTTGAAACTAGATTCACAAATCGTAACTTAGCCTCTCTGGACGTAAGTTAGATTCTGCTAACCCTACTTAGCCGCTCCGGGCGTAAGCTTGGTCGTACGAATCGTAGTTCAGTCGCTAATTAAACTCGAAAATGATTTATACTTCTAAATTAACTTTTAGAGTTGAAAATAGTTTGAGTGATAAATTGATGTAAAACCCACTAATTCCTGATTCGCACGTGCGAATAAGGGTTGTGATCGCAACTCTAGGCTTGCATGCCTAAATTGGACTTGTTCGTACTAACCCTGGATTTGGACCCTGAGAGTGTAGTCTGACTCTGGTCATAGTGATGGAGTGACTTGTTGATCCGCATCAAGGCCGAAGCGACAAGATGGGATAGGATCATTGGGGCCGTAGCGGCGGAATGAGCCTTGATCTATTGAGGCCGAAGTGACAAAATAGACTTTTAAGGGTATCCTTGTGGGTTATAACATGAAGAAAGAATTCTATGATTGACTAACATACATACTAGGAAAGTTTAAAAAAATAAATGTAATGCGATGAGTACTATGCGTAGTACTATTGCATGTTGTCCGCGTGCCAGGTATTTGGAATCATTGTTCCATCCTGTCGCCGTAGGCGTTAAGTTCCTGGCCTTATCTCCTCTTCGACGATGTAGGGACCTTCGAAGTTGGATGACAGTTTATTTCTTGGTCTATTCCTTTATGTAATGCTAGCTTTCCGCGTGACGAGGGTTCCTGGCAGGAAGACTTTTTTGCGTACTTGGTGATTGTGGTACCTTGTTACGCTTGCCTTGTATGATTCGTTCCGCAGGTCCGTCTCGTCACGGGTTTCATCCCTAAACTCTAGCTCTGTAGCTAGGTTTTGATCATTTGTTTGTTCGTCGTACTTCGAGACTCGATATGTTGGTATCCTCATCTCGATCGGTACAACTGCTTCCACTCCATAGGTTATAGCGAAAGGGGTGTTGCCCGTGGGGTTTTTACTCGTTGTGCGATATGCCCATAGGATTTCGCACAATTTGTCTGCCCAAGTCCCTTTAGTTGATTCGATTTTCTTTTTTAATCCTTGTACGATGGCCTTGTTGGTGACCTCCACTTGCCCGTTTGCCTGAGGTCTGTAAACGGAGGCAAAGTGGAGTTTTATGTTTAGGTCCTCGCACATTCTTGAAAATTTCCCCCCTGTGAATAGTGTGTCATTGACAATGTGTTGGGGAACTCCGAATCGACAAACTATGGAGCGGTAGACGAACTTGACTGCCGCATCCTGAGTGATTTTCGCTACAACCTGAGCCTCGACCCACTTTGTAAAGTAATCTACTTCTACAAAGATGAACCGCGTCTGGGATGTTGATGAGGAGAATGGTCCTACGATGTCCAGTCCCCACCTTGCGAACAGGATCGAGCTCAGAATCGGAATCATGTCCACGGATGGTTTCTGCTGCATGGGGATGTGCAGCTGACATGCTCGGCACTTGCGGACGTAAGTGCGAGCTTCCAACCTTAGAGTGGGCCAATAATATCCCAGCCTTATGATTTTGAAGGCCAGTGCTCTTCCTCCCTCATGGAGCCCACACGAGCCTTCGTGTACTTCCTGAATAACCTTATCCATATCTAGTTTGCCAAACAGCGTAGCAACGGGCTATCGAAGGACTTTTTGTAAAGCACCCCTCCGATGTCACAGTACTTTGCCACTTTATGTTTCAATTTTGGTCTCCCCTTTATTGTCAGGAAGTACTCCATTCTGAATGAATGTCAATATCGGTTGCCTCCAATCCTCTTGAGGGTCGGAGGTAACAGTCAATACTTGGCATGTAGGCTGGAGTATGGAGTCTACTAATATCTCGCACTGCCCTCCCTCCCAGGCCGACGCTAAACGTGCCAAAGCGTCGACGGGGGAATTTTGAATTCGAGTGATTTACTCGATTCTGAACTCAGCGAACTGCTTGCTGAGCGCTACCATTGCCTCCACATATTTAGTTATTTTTGGTTCCTTGCAAGCGAATTCACCAGTGGTTTTCCGAGCTACGAGCTGGGAGTCAGTGCGGAGCGTGACATTCTCAGCGTCGAGAGTTCTTAACAGCTTCAGGCCGTGTATGGCTGCTTCATATTCCGCGGCGTTGTTAGAGGCCGAGAAGTGAAGCCGTACCGAGTGTTCGTAATTTTTTTCCACCCGGACTATGGATTTTCACTCCGATACGTGAGCTTGTGCTACAACTCGAGCCGTCTACTTCTACAACCCAAGGTTGGGTCAAATTGGGTGGTGTGAGTTCGACAATGAAGTCCCCACAGCTTGCCCCTTGATGGCAGTGGCTGGTCGGAAATCCAAGTTGAACTCACTGAGCTCGATTTCCCATTTAGTTAACCTCCCAGAGATATCTGATTTATGAAGTAGACGGCGTAAAGGACACGATGTTAGTATCACAATCGTGTGCGCTAAGAAGTAGGCTCGAAAGAGACGACAAGCGTGGATCACTACATATACGATCATCTCGATAGGAGAGTATCGTAGTTCAGCACCTTGCATTCGCCTCGAGTGGTAGTATATAGGGACCTGATCCTTGTCCCTCTGCGCGATGAGGACTGCACTCGTGGCTTCTTCTGAGGCCGCTCTGTATAAGTACAGATCCTCTCCTTCCTTGGGTGATGTCAGCATAGGGAGCGAGGATATATGTGTTTTTAACTTAACAAATGCCTCCTCGCACTCCGGTGTCCAAGTGATATTTCCCTTAGCCGTGGTTTTCAGTAATTGGAAGAACGGTTTACACTTGTCAGCCGTTTGTGATATAAAACGACTGAGTGCATTAATCCGACCGTTCAGCCTTTGTACTTCTCTGATTGTGCGGGGGGCTTCCATGTCAAGGATAGATTGGATTTTGTCAGGATTAGGTTTGATCCTGTGCTGACCTACATAGAAACCAAGGAACTTGTCTTCCTTGATTCCGAATGCGCACTTAGCTGGGTTGAACTTCATTCCATATTGCTTTAGTGTATCAAGGGTTTCTCTCAGATCATCAGGATGTTTTTCCATGTTTGACGACTTTACTAGGATGTCATCGACGTAAGTGGAAACATTGCGCCCGATCTGGTCCGCGAAAACCTTGTCCATTAAGCGTTGGAATATAGCCCAGCATTCCTCAGGCCGAATGGCATTACTCTGCAACAGAATGTCCCTGAGTCCGTGATGAAGGATGTTTTTTCCTCATCAGGCTCATGCATCAAGATCTGGTTGTATCTTGAGTGGGCATCCATCATAGAGAGGAACTCGTTACCCGATGCTCCATCGACTAGTTCGTCGATAGATGGCAACGGGTAACTGTCCTTGAGGCATGCTTTATTGAGATCAGTGAAATCAATACATATGCGTCATTTTCCATTGGGCTTCTTGACAAGGACGGGGTTGGCCAACCAAGTCGGATATCGAACCTCCCGAATTTGACCAGCATTCAGGAGTTTCGATATTTCCTCATTGGCTGCTTCCCACCTGTCAGAAGTGAGTACTCGACATTTCTGGCGTCGAGCTGGAATGGATGAGTCGACGTTAAGTTTGTGCGTCACGATCTGACGCGCAATTTGTGTCTTTGTTTTAAGACGGGAACTCTGTTTGGTTTTCTCCGCAGATGGAGAATAAATGGACCCAGATTCATCATCTCTTTCACGGATGGTGGTCCTTTGACTCCTCGCTTGCTTGAGGTGAGTCATCCTCCTTTCTATGTTGTCCATAAAGTTGAACAACCTTTCTTCTAAAGTGGGAGGATCCTTGGGCACTATGTGTTCCTCGACGTGTGGAGGAACCGAGTATGTTTGGTCAGGTTGAGCATTGTCGGGTCTCTTTGGTCAAGACTGCTCGCCCTGCTCCAGCTCGATTGCTGGCATTTTAACCTTACTTCTCACGGCGTAAGGGTGCTTTTTTTTTCCAATAATGGCCATAGTAACAAAAGAGAGGAAGTTCCAAAGCGGGGAGGTGACCTGACTGAGCTTGTTCGAAAAACAAAGAAAAATCGGCGATTTTAGATTTTGGGACGTTTTTCGAACAAAGTCGTGGACAACACTCTTAGCTAACAGACGATATTCCGGATCGGACGATTCTCAAAGCTAAGTCGACGATTTGAGAATAAATCGGACCTGAGCCGAGAATCGGCTATTGTTGATCTAAATCGGCGACTTAGTTGACAAAGTCGGCGAACCCTCTGGGAGAGCTCAAGCTGGATTTTGCAAAAAAAATCGCAATTACGACGGGATACCAGTGGTTCGGTAGTCCCACAGACGGCGCCAGCTGATGAAGCACTGAATCTTCTACCAGGGGCTCGCGATGGTGCGAGGTGATGCCAGAGGCTCTGGAGTCCACGACGCGCGCTCTACGTCAAATACCTGCAAGTAGAGACTAGGTGATTCTAGTGAGAATCGGCGAGTCTCTTAGTGATGTTCTGGTGAGAGTGGAACTTGTGTTGTGCCTTTGAGTGTCCCCTTGGGACCCTTTTTATAGGGTCTCGGAGGGCGCGATCAAAGGCGGACATCGCGCCTATTGCCATAGATGGGAGCATTTATAGCGTTGGCTGACGGCGAGTAACGGTCGTAAATCGGAGATTCATGTATGGAAATCGCCTATTTAGGGCAAGCTCGCCGAGTTTCCAGGGGCGACATGTGCAGTCTACCATACTTCCGATCTGGGCCCTAACTCGACGACTTATCCCTAAAGTCGACGATTTGGTAGTCCAATCGCGATTTACGGGTTAACCCGGCGATTTGACGATGAACTTGTTCCGCACCGTGGGAGCCTTCCGGGGGTCCGGCGTAAAGCGACGGAACCCTAATCCTTGTTGAAAAGCATTGCTGGTAGTGACTACCGTAATCAGGCATGTCTCACCACATCCCATTCGCAATGTGGGGACTAGACATTGTGGGACTATTCCCAGTATCGACAGGCCAGGCTAAATTCATATTTGTGGCTGTCGACTACTTTACAAAATGGGTCGAGGCTCTGGCAGTACCCAAGATAACACAAGGCGCAGCAACGAAATTTATCTTCAAATGCATAATGTGCAGATTCGGCGTTCCCATGCATATAGTGACAGATAACGGAACATAGTTTACCGGTGGGGAGTTTGCGAGATTGTGCGAGAACATGGGCACGAAAATCCACTTTTCATCAGTGTATAGGCCACAGGGTAATGGGAAAGTAGAAGTCACAAACAGAGCCATTGTTCAGGGACTGAAGAAAAAGGTCGAACAAGCCACAGGTGCGTGGGCAGATCTACTACCAGAGATCCTGTGGACATACAGAACTACTGAAAAGACACCCATCGGGGAAACTCCGTTCTCACTAGCATATGGAATGGAAGCACTAATCCCAACAGAGCTTAGCATCCCAACAGTCAGAGTCTTGACCTATGACATGCAGGAGAACATGAGATCATGTGCGACAACTCTGGACTTGGTGGATGAGCTACGGGATAATGCACAGGCAAAGAATGCGGCATACAAACAGAATATCCCTAGATATCACAATAAGAACATCAAGGATAAAGCGATAAGAAAAGGAAGCCTAGTATTGAGAAGAGCAAGCATCAATCGAAAAGACTGCTCCAAAGGCAAACTAGCGCATACTGGGAAGGACCATACGTGGTAGGAAAAGAACTCCGAACAGACACTTACAGATTAAAGCGGAAAGACGGAACATATATTCCCAACACTTGGCATGCAGACAACTTGCAGCCATATTTTTAACTATTAAAGTGCCATTTGTTAAGTATCATTCATTATAACTGTTTGAATATTCAATTACTCAACTAAGTCATGTTCAGTTACTATATTTAGTTCAGTTAAATAATTACGACTAAAAGTAAATAATGATGTTCCATATATTGATTTTAAAAGAAGAATACAAAAGGAACACAAAATAAAAATACACTAAAAAGCAAGAGGAGTAGATGGTTTCTTCGGGGGTGGCACCTACAGCAGGGGTTGAATCCACCGCATCATTGTTGTCTTGATCAGCAATAGAAAAACCTTCATCAACAACGGCGGTGGTTTCACCCGAAAGCTCCCCTTCCTCACGATCTCGAATTTCTAGCATCCTCCCGGTGCTCTCAGGCCCAGCTATGGACATCTTCAGCTTTAAAACCAGGGCACACGTGAGGACCCAGAACTACAAGATCATTATAATCTCGCATGTTTGGATCTTGCCCAGAGTTTCCATCACCCTCTGGTTCTCGTCAACCTTCTCAGCCAACGCAGCTCTCAAGTTTTCAACATCTGTTTCTCTATCATTTAGCTGATGGGAAGTCTCACCGTGCTTCTTCCGCAGCACTTCTTGTTTCTCGCCCTCATCCTTTAATCGCGCCAAAAGCAGATATCGCTCATGCATCATCGTGTCAAAGGATTCTCCGGTGGATTTCAACTCACGAGTAAGCCCCTCGATCACGCGCCATCCTTGAGCGTAACCTTAGCCTTTTCAGCATTCCGCATGATCTCCATGGCCCCGTAATTTCCTCGAACCTCGGAGAGGTCCAATAGTGCTTGCTTTAAGGAATTATACTAAACAGACCAGTCATCGCTCAGTTTTTTATTGTTCTCCGTAACGGTGGACATATCCAGAACAATACGGTGGAAGGCATCACCTAACTCGATCCTTAATCTTGCGTTTAGCTCTCTTCAAATCATCTTCCAACGAATGATTGTCTCGGAGATGGGACATTGAAGAGAGACGACCCATAAATAGATGTGCAAGCTGCAAAAGTAAAAATAAAATAAATACAAGTTTAAGATACAAAAGTACGGAGAGAAGTACACGTACATTAGTGATATTCTGGCCCATTTCCTCGACAAAGTGGTCCATCGGATACCCATAAATTAATCGTAGAGTGTCTCGAGTAGTATCCGTCTCAGCAACCATCGGAAATTTGATCCCATAATTTCGAGGATGGGCACACCGGTGTAGCCAGGCAGCTGAGTCTCACGAATAGAAGCATAGGAGTATCGGGAAGACTCACCCTCATAGAACCTCCGTCGAGGAGGGGATCTTCTTCGGGGAGGGGACTTCCTAGTCTTCTTTGTGTGGGGAGGAGCAGACTTAGAAAGAGGGGACTTCCTTTTTTCAGATCGATTCTTGTCTCCCCCCTTCCCACTCCCTCTATTGTCATCACCACCACCCCTCCTCTGCTCTTTTTCCGGTGGGGTACGGAAGAATGAAGCAAGTCCGGCAGCACGAGAATCAGCAGCAGCAGGTTGCATAGGAAGTGCCTCTTCAGTAGAAGGCTGCTCCGGGGGGGTTTCTACAACAGCAGGTTGCACCTCCTCCTCATTAGGGGGATTAGATTCTAAAGGAGGAGAGTCAACCCGGTAGGCATTCTCAGCAGCACGACGCCTCAAATGTCGGCGTCAGAAGGCTTGGAAGCAGGTGCATAGACCTTCGAACCCATCTCATTTTGTCCCACGTGTTCAGGGACACCACCAGGATTTTGTAAATAAAAAACTGCAAAGAAAGGAGTTAATAAGGTGAAAAATATATACGCAAATATTAACTCTAAAAATAAAACCTTTGCAGTCAAAAACATCGTCAATAGCAAAGCCAATTGGCACCGCGATGATATGGAGGTTGGCCAACCTCTGTACAATATCCCCCTCGTCCGAAGTTAAAACATGACGGGGAGTAGGCCTACGATCCTTATTAGTCGCAGGAAGTAGTCTACTGCCAGGACATAACCTACAACAGTCTACAAAAATGAACTCACTCCGGTTCTGCCTAGTCGAAGGATCCTTCAGCAGGGCGCAGTGAAAGACAGTAGCAGCACGGCTAGCACAGGCAATGAAAGAGCTACCTTTCTTCGCGTTCTGGAAAGTAAAGAAATGGAAGAATAGTCGAGCCGTCGGAATTATGCCAGCATCCCTAAGGATATTTATGAAACCTCTGACATAAAAGAAAAAGGCTGCACCCATCTGCGAAATGCACAACCCGACGTACAAAAGGATTTCACTAACCAAAGGAGGAATCAAAAGGATTGGAAAGTTAGTAAAGTAAACCCTATGGAGTGCCAACATAAAATAAGGGGGCACATCACCCGTAGAAGTGGTAGGGAAGGCCCAGTATACCCTTTCTCTAAGTTCTAGGTTGTGTAAAACCCTTCGGGCAGCATCAAGGGAAAGAGTATTGGAGCAGCGACCCGAGTTAGAGGGCAAAGGGTAGCCCGGTATATCTGTCAAGGAAACAAAGAGGAAGGAACCATACCCGACCCTATACTCTCCACGGTCAAGGACAGGGACAACATGAAAACCGTTTTTAAGTAAAACGGACCACTGACGCCAAGAACCATCTATTTCTCGGTAAAAGGATGGGACGTCAGGACCACTCTTCTCAAGAGGCGACGGGAATGAATATTTCTCCTCGGTTTCGGGAGGATAATCTACAGGGGAGACCTCTAAAACATGGACATTGTCAGGATAGACTTCAGGAGGAAGTCGTGAGGACTCATCTGAGGCTAGGGGAGGATCTTCCACGATAGTAACGTTCTCCACGATGGATGCCAAAAGAAGGGCAGTAGGAGTCCCTCCGATATCCACATCCCATTCGAGGGAGGAAGAACTATAAGAATCAGACCCCAAACTCCTAGAGGTTGAGGAAGACGAGGAGGATCCCGAGCTAGAGGAACCAGAATCAGACGAAGAAGCAATAGGAGAGCCTACAACAAAAATTCCAAAGTAAGCCACAGAACAGAAACTTAATACTTGGAACTGATTTTCGCTTACGGCGAGCAATAGGACCTTTTGTCTTCTTCTAGCTCCTTCTCCGCAGCTGGATCAGGAGTTCTCTCGGCCCCTTGCTCAGCCTCCTCAGTCACATGTACATTATGTTCAACCTCAGGAGTACTATGCTCCGCAGCTTGTTCCTTTTCTTGAGGAACGTCTTTTTGAACAATCTTATCGATAGCATGATAGAAACCTACACAAAACATCACGCTTCAGTTAATATTAGCTATTTTGTAAAGAGGTTGAGAAAAAGTCGATTAAAAGAAAGTCGACGAAAACAAAGTCGGACTTCAGGAAGTCACACTATAATCCAGGGAAGAACAACTTTGGAAAACCAACTTCAAAAGTTAGATTACCAAGAAGTCGATCCCAGTAACGATGGATACTACTTTAAGAAGTCGATGACAAGAAGTCGGACTTCATAAAGTCGAATCACAGTCCAAGGGAAGGCAACTTCAGGAAACCCAGCTTCAAAAAAATGGAGTCCCAAGAAGTCAATCCCAGCTATATCAGATCCGACTCAAGGAAGTCGATGACAAGAAGTCAGACTTCAGGAAGTCGGACCGCAGCCCAATGGAAGGCAACTTCAAAAGCAACTTCAAAAGTTGAATCCCACGAAGTCGGTCCTAGTTATATTAGGTCCAACTTTAGAAAGTCGATGACAGGAAGTCAAACTTCACAAAATCGGACCACAGTCCAAAAGGAAAGTGACTTCAAGGAAGACCGACTTCAAGAAAAGTCGGACCTCGTGAAAGTCGATCCCGGTGATGGCAGACACGACTCTTAGAAGTCGCACCCCAATCACGGCAAGTGCCACTTCAGCAAAACCCAACCACAAAAGTCGGACCTCTAGAAGTCGCACCTCCAAGGTTGAAGTCTAAGCCTTACGCGCTGGAAACTCGAAGAGCAGAAATGTCGATGCCTCAGAGCGAAGGAAGTATATGAGAAGTAAATGAATCCCTCTCCACTATTTATAGGGGGAAGTCGAAGACGAACCGTCGCGGGCAGTGTTCACCCCATGGGCCGAGAAATTCGCGGGTCTCGTGGGCCCAAAAGGCCTTGGGCCGAGAAACCCCCAAATCCGGTCAGAGGACATCGACATTTCAGAAGTATTCACATCGACATTTAAGCATTGTGCACGTTTGGGCATCGACATCCTTCACAAGAAAAGGATAGGATCGACATCCCATAGGCACTCGGATGGACATCCTCAGAGGAGGATAGACGTCGACATTTGAACACTGTGCACGTTTGGGCATCAGCATCCTTCATAAGAGAAGGACAGAGTCGATATCCCATAGGTACTCAGGTCGACATCCTCAGAGGAGGATAGACGTCGACATTTGAACACTGTTCATGTTTGGGCATCGACATCCTTCATAAGAGAAGGACAGAGTCAACATTCCATAGGTACTCAAATCGACATCCTTAGAGGAGGATAGACGTCGATATTTGAGCACTATTCACAGTTGGACATCGACATCCTCATAAAAGGGTGAGATCGACTTTTATACGACATCAACATCCTCAGAGAAGAAGGAGATCGACTTTTCGTATAAACTTCGACATCCTCAGAAAAGGATAGAGTCAACAATCACACAGCATCGACATCCTCAGAAAAGGGTGAGATCGACCTTCATACGACATCGACATCCTCAGAGAAGGATGAGATCGACTTTTTGTATAAACTTCGACATCATCAGAAAAGGATAGAGTCGACCATCACACAACATTGACATCCTCAAAGAAAGGCAGGATCGACTTTTAAAGAATCGACATCCTAGAATAAGGAAAGAGTCGACTTCTATATATAAAGTCCTTAGAAGAGGACAAAGTATACCTATAAACTACACCAACATGTTTCAAAGCAAAGGATAAGTGTAAAACAAGTACGAACAGGGAAAGTATCTTTATTCAGAATTACGAGTAAAAGAATGAAAATATTACAAGTCCCTAGTTAAAATTAATACAGTAACGTAGGCGACGAGGAACCTGATTGGGGGAAGAACCACCACGCCGGGGATGTCTCCGGCGCCGGCCATGAGAGAGGGCAGCAGGAGAAGCTACAGTTGGTAGTTCACCAACATACCACTCTTAAAAAATTGATACCCTAGCTGCAACAGCAACACTCTGCCGCTCAACAATTATTTGGTGCAGAGCAAGAAGATCCAAGGCCGAAGACCAAGGATCCAAAATATTAATAATCTGATACAGCTCCTCAATCTCTCCCTGAATAAAGTCAGCGAAGAAACTCACAAGAAGAGCCATGGATGAAAGAAAAGAGAGACTTAAAGGGTCTATTTATAGACCTCGAGTTCACACAAAAGGACAAAAGAGAGTGAACTGACCTCAAGATCGACTTTTATAATCCAGAAGATCGACTTTTCCAAGGCCAGTACGACAACTCGACTTTTTGAACTAACACAAGGAATCGACTTTTATCAAAAAGTCAACACAAGGACCCAAGAGATCGACTTTTCTTTAAAAAGTCGATGGATAGCACGGGGGATCCACTTTTTTCTCCATTCATAAAGACAAGGGGGTGTAGGAAAAATACTCATGAAATTTCGAAAGTTCACCAAGGCAGAGGGTGTAGGAAAAATACCCTTGAAATTTCGAAAGTTCACCAAGGCGTGGGGTGTAGGAAAAATACCCCTGAAATTTGAAAGTTCACCAAGGCAAGGGGTGTAGGAAAAATACCCTGAAATTTTGAAAATCCACCAAGGCAAGGGAGTGTAGGAAAAATACCTTGAAAATCCAAGTATCCCCTCAGTAATGGCAGAAGGGGTCCTGAAGGTGCAGAAGCTTTTACATTCACACCACCAAGGAAGAATAACACCGATGACGGTACGACGACAGAATGAACTGTACCACTCTAAGATATTTGAACTCCCACAATTGCTGGACGCAGTAACAAAATAGGACGCCAAATTAACTCTACCTACGGAAGGACGTAGGCAGAGGAAGTCTAAGTAGTAAGAGGGTCAGGATGCGTACCACATTCAAAGAATACACATTCCACCTACAAAGGGATAAGTGTTCAAAGGTAAACCTTACCTACGGAAGAACGTAGGTAGACGGGAGGACACACCGGCAAAACACGCACCCCACCTACGAAAGAACGTAGACGGAGGGGTAAGTGTTCGAAAGTGCACCTCACCTATGGAAGAACATAGGTAGACGAGGGATACATCAGCAAAACACGCGTCCCACCTATAAAAGGGATAAGTGTTCAAAGTGAACCTCACATACAGAAGAACGTAGGTAGACGGAGGACACACCGGCAAAACGCGCACTCCACCTACGAAAGAACGTAGGTGGAGGGGTAAGTGTTCAAAAGTGAACCTCACCTATGGAAGAACATAGGTAGACGAGCTGGTTTCGCGCCCTACACAAGTGGCATGGCACTCCCTGTATTTATGGCTGATCCACAAGTCAGATCGGATGCCATATCTATCCTTATGGCGAAATCTGGGAGATGGGTTCGGAGTGAGCTTATGACAGCTCTGAACACTGCAAGTGCTTCTAACTTCTGAAAACATTTTTGTTTATTTTTATTGTTTGCTAACTTGTTTTGTTTTTTATCTAGGCTTGCTACATGGCCCATGCTTGTTTTGGCATGGATTCGATTAATGACGTCCAGATGATACAAAATCAATATAACGAGATGGACGCCAAGTACAAGTCTAGCGAGAAGTAGCTGGGCAAGCTGACCCATGTCAAAAGGAAATTTGAGAATCTTAGAGACAACGTCATCCCAAAGAAGGAGAAGACGATTGAGTCCCAAAAGAAGGAGATTGATGAATATATTGCGAAGATTATGGGACTCCGCAAAGAACAAAAGGGTGCCTCTAAGCAAATAGAAGACATGCGGGCTCAGCTAGAAGCTGAGATTTGAAATGTGGTTTCATCTGAAGCCACAAATGCAAACCTGAGGAGCACTAACTCTGAGCTGGAGAGGAAGTGCGCTGAGCTGAATGACCAACTCTCTCGCTCTAAGGAGGAGTTGAAAAATGTGAAAATGGAGAACTCCACACTTCTGGAGAAGGCTAAGGATTTGGAGTTGGAAAAGAAATATCAATCCGATCAACTCCAAGAACTTAGCTTCTTTGGTACTTCCGTGTTCCCATCACTATCCGAAGACTTTATTTCGGATATCATGACGTGGGTAGACGAGCATCCCGATGAAAAAGAAAAGAACAAGGATGCTTTAGATAAGCTGAAAAACGATATTTTTTTGCTAATTTCAAACTTTGGGGACTAGTAGTACTGCTCAAGGGGTCACAAAAATACAAAGAAATATCATACAAATTTTTTCTGTTTTGTGACACCCAGGGGGGCAGGTACCTACCCATAGCTTCCGACACTTCAGAAGAACTTCCACTCGTAGTCTGTTGCTTCGACCCGATAGAAGCAACCATCCCATTTATGACTCATTTTACTAAGGATCATAAAAAGAAAGATCTCGCTATTGCTGCTGAAGTAGGAGCTTCTGGTAGGAGGGTTGGTTCCCGTAGCATACCAACCTCCAATACACCACTGTCGGCACATGAGTTGCCCTCATCACTCCCACCAAATGGGGGAGAGAACCTAACTCCTGCGCTAGAAGAGAGGTTGATTAACTTTATGGATTCCATAGAAAAAAGAGTTAGCAACCTCGAGAAAGCGAGGGGCAGCAAGACCATCATCTGCGAAGGAGCGGGTGAACCTGGGTCTTACTATTCTCCATCTGCGGAGAAAAAGAGGAAATCTCCAATGCCTCCTAAAGCAAAGGCTGGACCTAGCAAGAGTCGCACTGACAAGACTCTTACAACAAATTTCATGGAAGATCTCCGTTGGAAGCTGGCCGACAATTCGGTCGCCAGCAGTCAGATCGAGTTCTTGAGAATCAAAAGCGCTCCCTTACACAAGGACCTTTTGAAAGAATCTTTTCTACCAACCTGGCGGGTACCCAAGATAGAAGCGTATGACGGTTTGAGTGATCCAAAAGATCACGTGAACCTCTACCTTAATATCTTGGAACCGCAAACCATCGATGACGGACTGTTGTGTCAGGCATTCCCCGACACTCTCAAAGGTAGCGCTTATCGATGGTTCTCTAGTCTGCCAGCTGGCTCGGTCTCCAGCTTCGCGGACCTCTCTTCGAAGTTCATCGCCCAACATGTGGGGATGATCAGAATAAAACACAGTGCCAACGCACTGCCGGCATTATGACAGAACAAACTGTCTCTGAGGGATTACACGATTAAGTTCCCTTCGATAATGAAAGAAGTGAACAACCTAATCCCGAGTCTGGCCATAGCGGGGTACATGAATGGGCTAGTACCCTACTCCCCTTTGGCCGAGAATCTTACGCTCCATAAAGTGGAGACCCTGCCCGACCTCTTCCAATGAGATCAATCGTTCATTGGGATAGAAGAGGAGAACAATAATAAGCTGGACGGAGTCGAGCCACCCAGCCGGAAAAAACCTCGCTATGCTAAAGAAGATACATACGAGGATACAAGTTCCCAGTCTGAAACCTCGACTAGTCCTCCTCGATACAGAGAGGAGCTTCTCATCAGCAGTTATGACCACTAAAGTCATAACTCATACTATCAGTCTGGTAACAGTTATGGCCACGAAAGCCATAGCTGACACTCTCGGCCCAGTACCAGTTATGACCACAGTCCACCCTCTCAATCCTATGACAGTGATGGCAACCAGAGCCACAGTTCACACTCGCAATCAAGTGCATCACGCTAGGAATATGGAACTATCATCTGTTAAAAGATAGGATTGGCCAGAGTAACCATGCAGGCTATATTTCTGTCAGTGGCAACCAGCGACAAAAACATGTTGACTCTTTTGTTTGTCGCTCATACTATTCTTATGTATTCTCAATAGCGATATTATTCTAAATACATCTCTCTTTAATCCATAGAGATATATGCAATATCATATTTAGAATAATCATCCATCACTTCAAACGGATCAATCATCCATCGCTTCGGCTGGATGATATCCGTCTCTTCAACCCCATGTATCATCCATCGCTTTGGCTGGATTATACCCGTTGCTCAGACCTAGCTTATGACCCGCAAGTCTAAGTGATGGTTACAAAATTCAATTTACGTCCAGAGTGGCTAAATTGCGATCAAAAGTCTAGTTTACGATTTATGAGTCCAAAGTGCGACTTAAGAATTTAAATCGGACTCTCATTTACGAATCTAGCCCCGAGATTCTAGATTTACGACTACAATCAACGATACCCTCGTTTTCAATCTATTTTGTCGCTATAGCCTTAATAGACCAAGGATCATTTTGTCACTTTGGCCTTAATGATCCTATCCCATCTTGTCGTTATGGCCTTGATGAGGATCGAGAGTCACTCTGTCGCTATGGCCGGAGCTTGGCTAAAACACCAGGGTTTAAATCTAGAATTGTAGTCCTAAATTGTAATCTCTTAATCTCTATACTAGCATAAGTTACAAAGTAGAATAGTTAGATTTTATTTTTGTGACACTCTTTCGAAATCACTACCTACGACTCTAACTAGTACCCTACATTAGAAATCTATTTTGTCACTTTGGCCTTAATAAATCCAGGTCCATTTTGTCGCTTTGGCCTTAATGGACCAAGAATTATTTTGTCGCTTTGGCCTCAATAATTCTTCTATCTTGTCGCTTTGGCCTTGATAGACTTGGAGATCATTTTGTCGCTTTGGCCTTAATGATCTCAACTCATCTTGTCACTTTGGCCTTGATGCGGATCCAAAAGTCACTCTATCGCTTCGGCCAGAGTCCAACTACAATAGGGTATAAGTGTAGACTCTCAGGTAGTTGATAAGTACAAATGAACCTAACCCCAAGAGGTTCTAAGTATCTGTAATACAGAAATCTATTTTGACGCTAAGGCCTTAATAGGTTAAAATCGTTTTGTCGCTATGGCCTTAACGATCCTACCCCATCTTGTCGCTTTGGTCTTGATGCGGGTCCAAAAAGTTACTCTGTCACTTCAGCCAGAGTTCAACTACATTAGGGTTGATAAGTTCACAAACTCTCCCGACACTTTTGTCGCTTCGGCCAGTAGTCATCAAATTTCGAGGGGAGTATCACAAGCTCTCCAGACACTTCTGTCGCTTTGGCCAGAAGTCGTCAAATTTCGGGGGGAGTATCACAAGCTCTCCCGATACTTCTGTCGCTTCGGCCAGCGTCAAAAAATTGAGCACGGTAATATCTGTCGCTTTGGCCAGATTTACCAAGGACCAATTTGAGCAAAGGAGAGGCATGAAGGAAGGTAAAATCGCACGGTAAGTTCAATAAGTAAATAAAATATGCATTTTGGACTGATCTAGTTGTTTTGCAGGATGTTTCGTTTTTTGCAGGTAAGATTCCGCCATCTTGGCCAGGATCAGATTCTGATAGTGAATCTGTAGCCTTGACCGGAATCAGATTCTAATTGTGAATCAACATATTTTGTCACTTCGGCTAGAATCAGACTCTGATAGTGAGTCGGTCTGTCTTGTCGCTTTGGCCTTGACAGACCAGGGGTCATTTTGTCGCTTTGGCCTTAATGACCTCAAAGGGGGAATATCACAATCTCTCCCCGGCACTTCTGTCGCTTCGGCCAGATGTCGTCGAACTCTAGGGGGAGTATCATAAGCTCTTCCCGACACTTCTGTCGCTTTGTCCAGAAGTTGTCCCATTTTGAGCATGATAGATCTGTCGCTTCGGCCAGATCAATCAAGGATTTATTGAGCATAAGGAGGAGCAGCATGAGAGGCAGCTTCACATGGCAAGGTCAGTAAATTAATAAATATATCCTTTAGACTGATATGGTTGTTTTGCAGGTTGTTTTTTGTTTTGCAGGTATGATTCTATCGCTTCGGCCAGAATCGGATCTATTTTGTCGCTTTGGCCTTAATAGATCCAGGTCCATTTTGTCGCTTTGGTCTTAATGGACAAAGAATTATTTTGTCGCTTCGGCCTCAATAATTCTTCTATCTTATCGCTTTCGCCTTGATAGACTTGGAGATCATTTTGTCGCTTTGGCCTTAATGATATCGACCCACCTTGTCGCTTTGGCCTCGGTGGGGTAACCGTCGTTGCAGACATAAAGTCGCTCTTGACCAGGGTAGACTATAAACATCAGTTTTGATAGTGAACTAGATTCTGTCGCTTCAGCCAGAATCCACACATTCTGTCGCTTCGGCCAAAATCAGATTCTAATTGTGAATCCACGCATATTGTCGCTTCGGCCAAAATCAGGCTCTGATAGTGAGTCAGTTCATTTTGTCGCTTTGGCCTTAATGGACGGGAATTATTTTGTCGCTTTGGCCTTAATAATTCCCTCTCATCTTGTCGCTTTGCCCTTGATGATGACACAGCAAAAGTCGCTCCTAATCAGAGTTGGACTATAAACACGTAGTTCCGTTGGCCTGGACCTAGATTCTGATAGTGAATCAATCCATCTGATAGTGCATGGATAACGGAGTCATTGTGTCGCTGTGGCCACAATGATTCGATCCCATCTTGTCGCTTTGGTCTTGATGCAGATCACCTTGCTTGGGGGGGATACTGGCGATACACGCATGTTTCTTGTGCTCTCTTCAGGGGGGAGTACTAGTGAGACATGCCTGATTACGTCAGTCACTCCCAACAACGCCCCTCAATAAGAACTAGGGTTTCAGTCGGCTATTCCTAGTACTAGAATCGGCGACTGTTTGAAGGGCGTTGTTGGGAGTGACTGACGTAATCAGGCATGTCTCACCAGTACTCCCCCCTGAAGAGAGCACAAGAAACATACGTGGACAGCCACCCCCCTTCTCTTTGTTTCGTCGTTCCTGACTCGCACTTGCCGTGGGGGATCGGGCGTTTACCCCCCCTTTCGACACTTAGAGTTTTTTTCCTTTTTTCGCAATGTATCGCTTTCGCGTTCTTACTTATTGCGCGTTTCCCTTCGAGGGGCGGCCTGGGCCGCCCGAACGTTCCCGCTCGGTCTTCTGACATTGGGAACCTTCGGCTGGCCTTTTCGACGGGCCCCCCTTTTTTTATTTCGTCGCTCTTATTCTGGCATCGCGCGCATTTCGAGTACGGGGGCACTCGTCTAATCACGCTACTCTGGGGCCGGGCTTTTTTAGGAGCTGAAAAAAGAGGCGTAGGCGATCCGCCGTTCTTGGCCGGAACCTACTCGGAGCCGCTACCTTTCCGTTCGGCATCTAGACCTCCTATATCGTCCACGGTGGGGTCATGGCCATGAAGGCCTTGACCTTCTCTTCCCTCAGCTTGATCTCCTCTGGCGTATTTGGAAACCCAGGAAATGCCCTTCCTTCACCCCGAACACGCATTTCTTCGCCTTCAGTTTTAATCCTGCCCTTCTGATGTTGGCGAATGTCTCTTCTAGGTCGGCCAGGTGTGTCCCGGTTTCCTTCGATCGGACGAGTATGTCGTCCACGTATACTTCTGCGTTCCTGCCTATCTGCTCCCCGAATACCTTGTCCCTTAGCCTCTGGAAGGTAACCCCCGTATTTCTCAAGCCGAACGACATTACCTTGAAGCAGAACGTGCCCATCTCCGTGATGAAAGACGTCTTCTCATCGTCCCCCCTTGTTATGGGCACTTAGTTGTAGCACGAGTGTGCATCCATGAAACCTAGCAGTTCGCACCCGGAGCTCTGGTCCACCAGCCGGTCCACTGACGGTAACGGGTAGCTATCCTTGGGACATGCTTGGTTGAGGTTCGTGATGTCGACGCACATCCTCCACCCTGCGTCCACCTTTATACCATTACCACGTTAGACAATCACGCTGGGTAGCGCACCGGGCAAATGAAACTTGCTCGGAGGACTTTTTCCATTTCCGCTTCTGCTGCGTCCCTTTTCTCTACCCTGAGCGGACGCAGCTTCTGTCTAACCGGGCTAGCGCCCGGGGCCACTGCGATCTTGTGCTCCGCTAGCGCCCGGGACACCCCGCTCAACTCCCCCAATTCATTTGCGAACAAGTCCTCATTCTTCCTGAGGAGCCGCTCCAGCCCGCTTCTCAGCTCCTGTGAGAGGCCCTTCCCTATGCGCACCTCGTTGCGAGCGAGGCGGATTAAGGTTGTGTGGGATGCTGGCTCTGGCTTTGGGATTTCTTCCCTCGCGGAGTGCGGCAGTCCTTCATCTGATGTCATCACCTCCCCGACCGAGTAAAAGTAGCATTCCCGTGCCTTCTACTGGGATCCTTTCCTCGGTCGGGAATTTGAGGCACTAGTGGAGGGATGATATCACTGCTTGGAAAGCGTGTAACGCCGCTCTCCCCAAGATGGCATTGTAACTTGATGTGAAGTCTACGACGGTGAACGTAACTTCGACCGTCTTTGCCTGGTCGTGCCGTCCTAAGGTGACCGGTATGAATATCGCCCCCGCAACCGGGACCTCCGCCTATCCGAAACCCCTGATGGGGGCCCGACTAGGGAGTAGGTCCGTGCGGACCAGGCCGAGGTCCACGAACGCGTTCCAGTACAACACGTCTATGGACGCCCCTGTGTCCACCAGAACCCTGTGGAGGCGCACGTTGGTCTTGTCCCCCCTCCGGAAGATGAGGGTTATAACTAACGGATCGTCATGGGACGTGGTGACGTCCTTCATGTCTTCCTCTGAACGAAATTTCCATCCTCGTTAGTGGGCGCTTCGTCCTGGTCGTTCGGTCGACGTCCGAAGTGTACCGGCGACCTTCCCACCGGTCATCTCCTCGGGAGGCGCCCCTATGCTATGATAAGGATATCTCCTACCACTTCGTCCACCGGCTCTTGCTTTGGCGCTTGGTGCCCGTGGGTATGACCGTTTCCCTTCTTACCGGTGGGGCCGGGGGGCTCTGGTCGTGGACTTCATCTTCCCCAGTACCTTCACCAGGTTCAGGCATTCAACCGTCGTGTGGCCGTTATCGTCGTGGTACTCACAGAACCGACGTGTGTCCCTTAACGCCGCCGTGTCCTTTCTCATTGGCCTCGGTGGAGGTAATGCTCCCGTTCCGCTTAGCGTGAGGAAGACCTATCGCTGGTTCGCTGCTGGGACCGACCCTGGCTCTCTTCGCCCTCCTCCCCTGGGGGCGCCTGTCTTGTATGTAGTCGCCTGCAGGGCGGCCGGGGGCTTGGTCTGCAGCTGCTTCTGTTGCCGCTTGTATTCTTTGATTTTCGCCCCCAGGTAGTCCTCCACGTTCGATTCTCCGTGGGACCTTTCCATGGCTTCCGCGAACGTGATCGGTGGCTTCCGCACCAGGTCCCTCGCGAAGAAGGTGGGCCTAAAGCTGTCAGTGAGGGCGTATAGGACCGTCTCCTCTGATATCCCTTCGATTTTCTGCATTTCGCCCGCGAATCAGTCCTTATATGCGTGCGTGCTCTCGAACTTTCCCTTTGTGATGGCGCTGAGGGTGGTATTGATTTTGGGCCTCCTTCGTCGGTGCGAGAAAGCCGCCCGGAACAGCCCCACCAGGCTTTCGTAGGTGTGCACGGACCGTGTGGGCAGCGTCCTGTACCATGAGATCGCGTCGCCCGTGAGGGCCCTGCGGAACATCGGCACCAGATGTCCTTTCGGCTCGTTTTGTCCTCCATGTTGGTTTTGAACGAGTGGAGGTGTCATCCAGGTCGGTGTCCCCCTTGTAGTAGGGGATCTTCGGCCGGGGCTCTCCAACCAGAGGGGTACTCCTCGTCTAGCAAGTGTTGTGTCAGGGCCTCCCCCTGCTCCACCCACCGCTAGGGTTGTACTGCCTCCGGGTCCTCCCGTGGGGGCCTTGACCTGCTCGACCTTCTCTCCTTGGGTGAGGATGGGGCCCACTCCGCCTGCTTCTCCTGAGCGACTCCCCACCCGTACCTTATCTCCTCCATTTCCATGCGTAGCCTTTCTTCTTAAGCGTCCCACTCTTCGTGACCTCTCCGTTCTCCAGGTATCGGTCTCTCTGGTGGTGCAATGCTGGCCGATACTCCAGCGCCTCCCGCTCGCGTCGCCTCGCGTCGGGGGTCCTTTCCGGCTCGCGGTGTCCGCCCCTCGAGCTCTCTCCTCTGCGGTACTCACTCCTCGCCGTCATCCTCCTCCTTCGCGCTGGAAGGTGTGTTCGTTTCACGTCAGGTTCACCACTGTTGGTGTGTGGGCTCGTTGGTGCAAACTCACTACCTCAACTCAATACAAGTGTTTACTCTTAGAATCATCAACCCCCTCCCCTAGTGGACCAGGGGAGGTATTTATAGTGCTCTGCTTGCTTTTGGACCTCGTGGGCTCGCCGGCCTATTCGTTCCCCCTGGCCCATTCACGCGCCCGGGCCCTTAAGGCGACTAGTTCGGTTCATGGACCGCTGGGCGGTCCATGCACCAACAATAATCTTATATGATCTTACAATCAATTACTGCATATTCTAGAGGAAGGTTGATGATACCCCTGGTCCATCATACCAGGGCCGCCCCAGAAGCAGGACAACAAGCCCAAGCAGCCCAGCAAAGAGAGCAAGGTGAGATTCGGACGGATCGGTGTCAACCCAAGTGAGTCGGGTCTACCCATGGGCTGAGGTAGATACAACCCGATAAAGGCCCAACCCATTAGGAAAATGTATAAATACCCCTAGGGGTCGACTGGAACAAGAGAGAGATCATTGTATAAACTTGATACTAGATCATCAAAGGTCTAAACAAACAATGAGATTATGTTTTCAAAAGTTTGAATTTAACCACACAAAAAACAACATTTATTAACATGTGTTTTATTAGGTAGTGTAAATTATAATTAATGGTTGCATCTTCAACAGTTTCCAATAATTTCCAGTAGAGAAAAGAAGTGAAGACAGCTATTATAAGTAAAACAAATATGAATGAGATTAAAGCATTTTCATTCAATGCAAAACTTTTTTTTTTTGGGAAGTGCAAGGGTTTCTGCGAGTAATAAAGCAGAATTGATCTATTAATGGGAGGATGAAACAGTTTTTTAAAAATTGAAAATCTCACCATCATAGAGATATCACAAATTTTTTTGTTCCTTTTCGTTTAATAAATGCTTTTTTATATATTGGAAATTGAGTGTAATTAAATGTTTATGCCATTCTAACTCATGCATTAAACAGAAGATGAAAAGATAAATAGTTTTTCATTTACAGCCTTCCGTCTCTCCTCCCTCTTTACATCATCTAACTAAATGATGCTGTCGTGATCGTGATTGTATCCGTGTTCATGCTTTTTCTTCCTCTCTGGTCGTTCAATTGCAGTCCTCCGGCTCACTTCTTCTTTTCGTGTCCCGTTCTTGCTCCTTCTTCCTCTCCTGTTACCACCTGAGTTAGTCATCAAATCGGTCAGAGTTTTTTCACTTTTTTTTTTAAATGTTATCTGTTACTTTTATCTTGAGGGCTGGTGAGAATTGAAAAATGCATCATCATATTCCTTTTATTGTTCGATTCCTTATCTTTAATAATCTGTTGATCGATCAATTTTCAATATCTCCAGTTTCAGCAATGACAAAAACAAAATGTAAGTTGAAAATACAAAAAACACAACAAGATATTATCAGTTTTCTACCTGAAGATGTCTTAAACAAAATTCTTGGGAACTTGCCGATAAAAGAAGCCATACAAACGAGCTTTTTGTCAAAGGAATGGAGATACAAGTGGAGATCGATGTCAGATCTTATATTTGATAGTGATTCATTTTTCACTCCAAACGATCAGGAATATAGCGATACATTGATGATACTCTATTTGATTAAAGTTTTGGAATTTCTTTTTCTTCACAGAGGTAATATTCGAACGTTTCAATTTAACAGCAGATGGGAAATCATTTCCTCCAAAGTGGATATATGGATGGATTATTTGATCAATTCTTCTATTCAGCAACTTAAATTAACATTTGCTACTGAGTATTTGATCCCTTCTTCAATCTTTCGTTTTGATAAGCTGACTGTTTTAGATCTCAAGTCCTGCAAATTAATACTTCCTACTTCATTTGATGGGTTTAAAAATCTAACCACTCTTCGTCTTCACTCGATCACATTTGACGACAATAATATGCTTGAGATTCTGATCAAACTATGTCCAATTCTGAGGATTTTAGATGTTCGAACTCTTTTAGGCAGTCTACAAAGACTTATATTGCACGCTTCTAATCTTCAGTGCTTGGTAATTTTGGGTTCCTTGTCATATTTGGAATTTAAAGAATCTAGAATGCTGACCCGTGCTGTAATCTTATTGAATCCTAGTGAATCTCTCTATGATTTGACTAATATTCTAAGTAATCTCTCAAATGTTGAACATCTTATATTTTGGGGTTCAAATGACTCTTTGGTAATATATTAATTATATTTATTAATGTTTGATTTCCATTTTATTTTCTCTTTTTATTAACTTGTACTTCATTTCTTCTTTTATTTTGCAGGTTAAGAAAATTGATATTAATCCTTCCATGATTGAACATATAAAATTCAACCAATTAAAAAAACTTCACCTCTGTGTGAATTTGGACTGCTCCAAAGAAACTTTCATTGTCTGTTGCATCCTCAAAAACTGTCCATCATTGAGTTACCTTCTAATACATGTAATTAATCTCTATTTCATTTAACATTTTACTTTTTTATATTCAATTTTCTTATTTTTTTTCTTTTTTTCTCCTTACAGTTTAAACATCTAGAAGTTGAAGATGAATCATTGTCTTCGCCAGATATGTTTTGGAATGATATGAGAAGCAGCTCTTCAAACATCAATTATCTTAAAATCTTTGATGTCAACAATGTTCATGGATCAGAGTCAGAATTGAGATTCATTGCATATATTTATGAAATCACACCAATACTTGAGGTGTATAACATAGAAATAAACTGGGAAAACATACCATTTGGGAAAGATAAAATGGGCAATATTCTAATTGAATTATTGTCATTTAAAAGAGCTTCAGGTGCCAAAGTAATTATTCAGAAACCTTTAGATTGATCTGATTTAAATTAGATCTTATTAATTAATTATGGATAATTATACTTTTCATGTCCTTTTCTATTTTATTTGTATAGTGGTTGCTTAAATCCTAGATTCGTTGTTGCCCGAATCTATCTTGATACTAGTTGCTTCTAATTACAAACTAGACAATATTATCTTATTTTAATCAAGTTTGCTACATATACAATTTATAGTTAGCTAGATCAATAAGAGATCACCATTTTCCATATATATTTGAACATTGAAAATTATTAATCCAAAGATTTTGATTTATTTATCAAAATCCACCCAATCTCACCACAGATTTTCGCTTCGTTTTGATATGTGATTCAAGCCCAGCCGAACAACTCTATCAACTAGGGTCGGGCATGACCCAACGTATAGTCGTCCAACACCCACTAACACTTTTAACCATGTATAAATAAGGAACTTCATTAACGAACAATGGAGGCATTTATTGTTAGCAATTTTTTTATTATCTTATCAAGTAAATGATCTACACATATTAACAATGACAATTCTTAAGTTATTAGTGTGATGATAGATTCACTTGGATACATTAGTGTAGGTCACGATAAGGCAAGATGATTTATGATGATAGTGATATCTTGACCTAAGTCATAAAGTGTAAGGAAGATTAAGTCTCTATTGAAGCCTAAATAGGACTTCCTCATGATAAAGTTATATATATGGTCTGAAAGATTCCTTGAGCTTGGTATTTCATGCTAAGTAAATTTTTAATTTCTTATGTTTTATTAACTGTATGGCTTCAAATTTGTTTTTAATGAAGGAAATTGTCTGGTCGATATATATAATGAAGGAAATTGAAGAGTATAGAGATAAAAACAGAAGTAAAAAAAATGAGCAAGGGACTTAGGCAAATTAGGAAAAAATTTAGGAATTGAAACCAAATATAAGGACAATACCAAGCTCGGGAACAATTGATCAATCTTCATGTGCTTTAGATATTATTAAAAGATTCGAGAGGGGAGGAACTTGCAACACCTCACTAAGGTGTCGGTCGACCGAAGATAGTTCCCAGAGAGGGCCGGAGGTTGGAAGACGGAAATTCTCCCTAAGGAGCTGGAGACAGACAGAGTTGTTTTGATTTTAAATTGGATGCTCAGCCATCCTTCATTTCATTTATTTATAGTCGTCCAAAAATACGAACGGAAATAATATATATTAATTGAAACGGAAATAATAATTTCTAAAAGCTAAGGATTTGATTGTGCCTGTCACCGATTTTGCCAATCAGTAATGCACGAAATTAGGATCGTGTTTCCTTTCCGAATCCTGGCGGGCCGCGCTTATGGTCCCTCTGAAGTGGATTCTTTTAGAACAACTTCCTCGATAGCTAAGTCTTCTTTCAAGCGATATATTACACTACAAAAAAATTAATTACTTCTTTCAGATTCAGCCCAATTGTAACAGAACTAAAGGATCCAAAACAATATAGAGCTTTGGTAGGATGCTTACAATATCTTTCTAATACTAAACCAGTAATCTGTGTATTTATTGGAAACAATCTAGTATATTCGCCGTATAAAAAACAACCTATTGTATCTAGGTTTAGTGCAGAAGCAGAATACATATCTTTTGTTGATGCTACGGCTAACTAAGGTGGTGTGTGTTCATTTGTAGAAATTTAGGTTTAAAAGGACAATAACGACATACTATCCATTGTGATAATAATTCAGCTCTGTTCATGGCTTCAAATCCTATTACTAAAGCCAAGTCTAAACATACAGATACGGATTATCATTTTCTGAGTAAATTAGTAACAGATAAAGGATCTTTATGTCTTAATCATGTATGTTCAAATAAAAAAATTGCAGACATATTTACCAAGGCATTGGGAAACGATAAATTTGAGGTACTATCAAGGAAAATTAATTTCATAAAAGATCGTCATACAATGTGTTTTTTCTTGTAGTGTTTCAACTCTCACATTTGCATTTGAGTGACGATGACAAATGGTTTTTTTATAAATATTGGAATTGGACTCATACTTAACATTCTACTCAAAGTTTCGCAATTATTGATTTTGATCACTAATTATAAATTAAGAAATAATAAAGAGAATGCTAATCTAACTTCTCTATCTTTATATATATAATATTCTTGTGTGGGTTTAAAACGTTTTCAGATTACAAAACAAATCGTTTACAAATTATATATAATCTACTTCTAGCTATAATTCACGAAAGCCAAACACATTTTGATCATAAAATCGAATGTTATCTGTAATTAGTTTAAAGCTCCCAGGGCTTCTCTTATTACTATTCCTATGTGATAGCCATGAGATCGATGCAAATATTGTAGCCGATAATGGGTCCAATCGTCGAATTGCAGTTGTTACTTCACCAGTTAAAGGTTCAGCTGAAAATCCACCAGGCATCGTAGCTCGTATAGTCTACCGGCAGTAGATGAATCATGTAGACATCCTTGTCCTTAGTTAATCATTGAATCATGGTACCGCTATTATATGAAGTGTAATTGTGTGTTCATCGACAAAATATCAAAGAAAAATATTTGAGAATTCAGATTATATTTATGGTATCAAATTATAGTAAAATATTGTTATATGAGATCTGATAATATCAACTCCTGTACAAGGAGTATGGCCTGAAAATAGGTCCAAATATTCAAAAAAGATCAGATATTGCAAACAGACATTGGGATCTAAGCTATGCCCAAATCGAGCTTTCCACCCATGTTTATTGTTGGTAGGAAGGCATATCAAATTGTTGGCCACTTTCAAGCCACCGACTGGAAATATGGTCGGTCTAAAAGGGCTCGTCTTCTTCTGACGAGATGTGCAGCGTGCGAGATGGCTGGAATCAGAGATCCCTAATCAATCAGATTAGGGATGCGTGAGTAGCAGAATGGGAGTGGGAAAATCAGCTGTTTCCAAATACAACAGTTAGGTGAGTCAAATTGTATTGAAAAACCCTTAATTGTTTAATTTACATACAACTCTAGAGTTACTTATGGGCTTATTTCAGTATTGGCCCATTAGTTATCAACTGAAATAAAACTGAAAACTGATTTATATTTTAATATTAACCTTAAGTAGATAGTTATTCTCTAACTAACTAAGTAGCTTAATAAACCTAATTGGCTGGCTTTTTATCTTCACGCCCTAAGCTTTCTGTTCTTGTGATCTTTTCCTTGAATTTGATCTTAATCACAATACTCCCCCCTCAAATTGGGAAGTAGATATCATCTATGCCCAGTTTGACTAATGCTTCATTCATGAGTGTTTCTCCTACTACTTTGGTGAAGATATCTGCCAATTGAGTGTTTGTACTTGTATGTTTCAGTTTTATAACTTCTTCTAATTTTTCTCTTGAAAAATGACATGCCATTTCAATATGCTTTGTTTTCTCATGGAAACTGGATTTTCAGCAATGTATATTGCTTATTTGCTATCACAAAGTATGGTTGTTGGATTAGTTGAGTTTATGCCCAATTTACCCAACAATTGTCTTAACCATACTATCTCACATGACACAAATCACATTGCTCTGTATTCTTCCTCAGCAGAGGACAGTGCCACTGTCTTTTGTTTACTGAATTTCCAAGAAATTAGGTTATTTCTTAATTGTATACACAACCCAGTCATAGATTTTCTGGTTAGGGTGCATGAACTCCAATCAGCATCACAGTAAGCTTTAAGTTCTAAGTTTTTGTTGTTTGATATTAAGAGTTCTTGCCCTGGTGCTTTGTTTAGGTATCTCAGCAACTTGTATACTGCCTTCAAGGTGCATCTGTGTGGGTTTCTCCATAAACTGATTCAGAATTCTTACTGTGTAAGTTATGTCAGGTCTTGTGTAATATTTAGCCACGGAAAACCATTTTCATGGCCAAAAATCAGTAGCCCTACAGCCACGGCACCTCCCGTGGCTAAATCAATTTAGCCACGGATTTTGCCATTTAGCCAGTGAACTTGGCCGTGGCTGTTTCCTTGTTTTCTTGTAGTGGACATTGAGATATATTAATCTATCTATTAATCTCCTATATATAAAAGGATCTTTAAGTTCTTTTAATTGATCATTTCTCCAATCAATCCCTTTTTCCATAGGAATTTGTGAATGCTTAGCTCCTATAGAAGTCCATTTTCTTCTAGAAGGTCTAGAGTATATTTTCTTTGGTTTAGAAATATTTTATTTTCTGAATGAGTGAACACAATGCCTAAAAATAATTTAGTCTCATTAGTTCTTTTATTTTGAACTTTTCTTGTAATTTTAGCTTTAGATCTGAAATTTCATAATTTGAGTTTCCAGTTACTATCATATCATCTACATATGCTAGTAGATGGATAATATTTTGGTTTTCATTTCTTGTAAAGAGTGAGTTGTCTGATTTGCATTGTTTAAAGTTTAATGCAATTAGTACACTCTTTAGTTTTGCAAACCATTGTCTAGAGGCCTGTTTTAGGCCATATATGGATTTCTTAAGCTTACATACTCTGGAATCTCCCTCTTTGAGGAGATTTGGAGGTGGCTTTAAATAAATTTCTTCAGTTAATTCCCCATGCAAAAATGCATTATTTACATCTAATTGATGTAATTCCCATCCTTTGGTGCAAGCTATTGTTATCAACACTCTTCAACACTCTTACTGTTGTAATTTTAGCCACCGGGGAAAGGTTTGATAATAATCCAAACCTTCAATTTGGGTATCCCCCTCCCTGGGCCACCAATCTTGCTTTGTATCTTTCTATTTCACCATTTTGTTTAAATTTAATTTTAAAAATCCATTTTGATCCAACCACCTTTCTATTTGGTGGTAAATTGATGATAGTCCAGGTATCATTTTCTATTAGGACTTGCATTTCTTTTTCCATTGCATTGACCCAATTTGGATCACTTATAGCCTCTTTGAATGTCCTTGGCTCTTTGTTTATTGTTATGTTTTGATTAGGTTTTTATGTTTGTTTTTCAGTCTATGATATGATATAGACTTACTTAATGGATGTTTTGTGCTAAAATTTGTTGTTTCATATTCTTCCTGATCATAATTTAGGAAGTTTTTATCCCTGTGTTTATTTGATTTTATTCTGTTTGATACTCTTTTTGTATTCAATTGTTTTTCTATCTCTGTAATAGATTGATTGGTATTTTCTTTTTGATTTGTTTCTCTGTTTTCAATACTTTCTTGAAAAGAATATGATGAAATGCTCATGTATGAGTTATTCATAAATTCATGAATATTCATTTCTTCTGTTGGCTGAATCTCATGACTCATATCATTTATTTATTATCTCTTGTTTCTGTCAAATCATTTGATTTTGACACATCTTCTAATAAGTTTTCTGTGCATGGTTTATTATTTTCTTGTTCAATCCTTGGCCCAGATATATTGTTTTTGGAATTTAGACTTACTAAAATCTCATTTGATCCATTGGGATCAGTGGAGCATGTTATAATGAAATTTTCATTATTTATGCTTTGAGGAGTATCTATATAGTCATCCTCTATTCTTAATTTGATTTGAGATTCTATCTCATCAATTTTTTTGTGAATTTTTATTTTTATTTTTTTATTTTATTGATTTATTTTTATTTTTATCATTATCTTTATTGATATTGTTTTAATTTCTGTTAATTTAGACAGATCATGGTTTAAATTATTCATATATTGAATAAATGGTTCAAATATAGTTTGATTACCATTTTTGTTTGTAATGTCTCTTTTAATATATTTATAAGGGAACACATTTTCTTTGAAAGTGACATTCCAACTGGTAAATATCTTACCAGTTTCAAGGTCCTGAATTAAAAAACCTTTAATTCCATGGGGATATCCCAACAAGATTCCTCTGTTGACATTATTTGAGAATTTATTCTCTTTTTCAGTGTTATTTGCATAACACAACAACCTATGGTTTTTACATAACCATAGTCAATTTCTTTGTTATTTAACACCTAATATGGTGTTTTATATCCTAAAGATTTTAAACTAATTCTATTCATGATGTGTGCTGCATTTAAGCAACATAGTCCCTAAAATTTTATTGGAAAATAGGCTTATATTTTTAATGCCCTGACTATATTCAAAATGTCTCTATGTTTCCTTTCTACCTTACTATTTTGTTGTGGAGAATGACATGAGAATTGTTGAATCATTCCATTATTTAAAAAAAAAATTGTAATATCTTTTGTTTTAAACTCCAATCAATTATCAGACCTAATTACTTTAATTTGAGTCTGAAATTGAGTTTTTATCATTTTAATGAATTCAATGATTATTTGAGTTACTTCTGATTTATTTTCCATCAAATAAATCCAAGTAAATCTACTTTTTTCTTCTACAATTGTGAGAAAATAATTTTTTTTGTTATATGTTGATTGGGGAAATTTTCCCCAAATATCAACATGTATTAAATCAAATGTTTTTAGAGAAGAGGTATAACTCTTTTTATATTTCAATCTGATTTGTTTTGCTATTGGACACACATTATATTTATGAAAAACATCTTTTTTATTAAAATCATTCAATCTGAAATTATTACGTATACAAGCATATCTAGCTAGTTTCTGAATTTTTTTAAAAGAAATGTGCCCAAGTCTGTTGTGCCAAGTTCTGATATCAGTGGCACAGCAAGCAACGACTTCTTTTATGAACCAGTATATTCCATTGAAGGGTCTACCTAGTCCAATCAGTTTCTTTGATGCTTTGTCCTGAAAATAACATAATTCTTCTTCAAATATGTCTAAAACTTTAGTAGATTTGGATAGCTTTTCTCCTGAAATTAAATTTGTTTTAAAAGTTGGGATGTATCAAGAGAAAGGAGGGACTACTAGATCTTCAAGCAATGAAGAAGGTGAGTATCATATCTCTTTCATTTGATATCCCTTTGTTACAAGTACTAACTAATATTATTACAACTACTTCTTTAACTACTTGATAACAACTACTAACTAATATTAGCCTTAAATAATATTAGCCTTAACACTCCCCCTCGAACTGATTGAATATGGTTCAACCAGTTCGCTTTGTAGCAGTAAAAATGGCTTTGTCCGTAGTGCTTTGGTAAGGATGTCGGCCTTCTATTCAGTTCCTGGAATATGCCTTACTGCCAAGCTTCCTTCTTCTGTTTTTTCTCTGACAAAGTGAAGATCCATGACCACGTGTTTTAGCTTGCTATGACATATAGGATTATTTGCTATAAATGCCGCTTCTTTATTGTCACTGAATATTTGTGTTGGCCTTGGGACTGCTATTCCTAATTCATTTAATAGAACTTTTACTCCTTCTACCTCCTCGACCCTAGATACTATTGCTCGATATTTCACCTCGGTGCTAGAGCGAGCTAAGGTAACTTGCTTTTTGGACGACCAAGCTAGCAACGAATTTCCGATTAATATAAGCATCCCTGTCTGACTTTTTCTGTCCGATGTATCGATCTCTCCCCCAATCGGCGTCACAATAGCCGGTTATTGCAAAATTAGTCACCTTTCGGATCTTGATTCCATGTGATTGGGTTCCCGATAGGTACCTTAATACCTTCTTTAGAGCCGTCATATGTATTGGAGCCGGAGCACTCATGAATTGTGCCAATTTATTAACTGCAAATTGGATATCCGGTTGTGTTAGTGTTAGGTATTGTAATGAGCCTAACACACGACGAAATTCTTTCCCTTTCGTGATCGGTTCTTCTTCAGTCGTGAGATCTTGATTTGCTAGCATTGGGACTGAAGATGGTTTAAGATTTGTCATTCCACAGCTTGTCAACCAATTAACTAAGTATTGTTGTTGAGATAAATGAATGTTGTGCTCATCTCTTCTCACTTGAATACCTATAAAAAAATTCAAATTTCCTAGATCTTTGATCGGAAATTCATTCTTTAGCTTCTTTATGACTGATCTTACTATTGTCGATGATGATCCGGTTAGTACGATATCGTCTACATATGCAAACAATATTACTGTTTTCTCCCCTTGTATGTTAATAAAAAGGGAAGGATCTGAATAGCTTTCCTTGAAGCCGATTTTGAGCAAAAAATCTCGCAGCCGACGATACCACATTCTCGGGGACTGTTTGAGTCCGTAGAGACACACATGATTTGGGAATTCTTTATCTTCAAACCCCACCGGCTGTGTCACCACGTACTATTCTCTCATCCAAATTGCCGTGTAGTAACGCATTACACACACCAATTTGGGTTGAGCGCCCATCCGTTGGTTACTGCAAGTAATAGCACGATTCGTACGGAGTTTGCCTTGACTACCGGGCTGAATGTTTCCGTGTAGTCGCTCCCTTCAATCTGTCTTAAGCCATTTGCCACCCATGCATCTAGCTTTGAATCTGTCAATCGTCCCATCTTCTTTTTCTTTTACATTGAAGACCCACTTTGTATTGATTATGTTGTCGTCTTTAGACCTTGGAATTAATGACCAGGTTGCATTGCTTTTTAGAGCTATGAATTCAGATTCCATGGCTGCCTTCCACCTTGGGTCAGCTAGTGCCGTTTTGACCGATCGTGGAACTTGAATTTTGTTTGCTCCTACCGTTAACACATATTTCGGATTTGGTTTTACGATACCTCTTGTTCCTCTTGTTATCATTCGTTGTGGAACTTCTGATGATTCTTGATCTATTGTTGGTGACGAATTTCGTTCTTGAGATGATTGTGGTGAGTCTTCCCTAATATTGCTTGGGTTGACGTCTTCAGTTTCCTCCGGAATCACTTCCATTAAATCTGAAGCATCCGTGACAACTTCCGTAACAAGTTGCTTACTGATTATTTCGTGACCAGTTTCTAGGCGAGTTGGGGTTGCATCTATCTAGAACATCTGAACCACCGGTACTCTTTCTTGTAGGTCCGTTTCAAGTGATTCGATTTCTTGGCATTTTTGTTCTTTACCCCCTATTAACAAATTATTTAATGAAAAATCTGTTTCAATAAACCTTACATCTCTTGATGAATAAAGTCGGTGTGCCGCCAGATCGAAACACAAATAGCCTTCTTGTTTCTGGGGATAGCCAAGAAAAATGCAAGCTGTTGATTTATCCTCTAGTTTATTGGATCGATATGTCCGGAGACATGGGAAGCATTTGCATCCAAATACTCGCATCCGATCATAGTTTGGTGATTTTTCGAACAAACATTCTGCCGGTGACCTGCCATTCAAAATTTCGGAGGGGTTATTATTATACAAATAAGTTGCCGTTTATACCGCATAATCCCAGAATTTAATTGGCATCTTTGCATGCTTTAGTAAAGCAATTGCTGTATCAATTAGGTGACGATGTCGTCTTTCTACCGTGCCCATTTGTTGATGACTATATGGGCAAGAAAACCGATGATCAATCCCATATTGATCTAATGTTTTTGTCAACTTTTTTAATTCAAGATCATTATCCGTTTGCAAACTCTTGATTTTTCGGCCACATTGTAATTCTGCCCAGGTTTTAAATTTTAGAAATATTTCACCTACATCTGATTTCCGCATGAGAGGAAATACCCAATTGAAGTTTGTCGCTCCATCCAAAAAATTCACATAATATCTGTAATTTTCTGCAGAAACTACCGGGGCTGGACCCCATATATCTGCAAAAATGATCTCGAGCAGGTCTTTATAAATTGTCTGAGTTGATTTATGAGGTAATGCATGTGATTTAGCAACTAAACAAGATTCACATTGAGAAATGTTTTTACAAGAGAGTGATATAAGATTTCTTGCCGCTAATTGCTTAATAGCTTTATTATTCAAATGACCTAAACGCTCATGCAATCGATCTCCCATCGTGCATATAACCGCCAAAGCCTCTGGACTTTTATTGATGATTAACGGTAATTGATATAGCCCATCTGCCTCACGTCCCTCTGCTATTATCTTCTCAGTTCCTGCCTCTCGTACCCTGACCCTCTGCTCATCAAATTCAAAATATACTTTGTTATCTGCACATATACGCTGAACAGATAGTAAATTTTTCGATGTTGAAGGTACTAACCACATCTTATCCAATACTAATTCAGATTGATTTAATTTTCTTTAGATTTTCCAGATTTTAATATTGGCATTGATTCTCCATTTGCCTTAAACACCAATATTTTACCTTGATAGGAATTGGAGGATTGAATCAACTTACCCGAACCTGTTATGTGCGTGGTTTCTCCTGTATCAGGATATCACATGGACATCACACCTTTGGTTTCCACCATATTCGCGGACTGTTGTGATGTCGGAATTCCCACCGGAGTAAGTATGCGACTATGAGTTGGAGGAAACCGGGTGAAATGAATTCAATTATAGGAATTGATAGCACCGTGCCCCTTTCTTGAACGTATTTGGCATGGATAAGACTTTGCCGAATCAGATCTTGATTTGGTTACCGCATAAGCTTCAATTGCCGAGGTTATCGGTGCTGGAGTGAATCTTAGTTCATTGTCCATGAGCAATTGTTGGAAATTTGGGAATGTCATCTTATGATCAAAACGGGTGGTGATAGAAGTGACAAATGGTTGAAATTCAGGCCCCAAACCGCCTAAGGCTATTAGAATTACTTGCAAATCTTTTAATTTTTCACCGGCGGCAGCTAGCTTGTCCTTTAATATGCAGATTTTCTTCAAATACTCGGTTATTGGAAAATTGTCCTTCTTGATGTTTTGTAGTTGATGACGCATGTGGAGGATGCGCGTTTCAGAGTCGGATGAGTGCATTTGTTGCAAACATTGCCATACCTCAGTGGATGTAGTCAGAACCTCTACTTGCGGAAGGAGTGAAGCCGAGATCGCCATTTGGATCCATCTCAGAATTAGCTGGTCCTGCTGTTCGGCGGATGATCCCTCGGTGATGTCAATTTTCCCTTTCACATAATCCATTAGCCTATATCCTAGAAGAAGTGCCGAGAATTGGGCCTTCCAGCTGAAGTAATTGTCGTTGTCTAGAGTGACACACTTCAAATGCTTCATCACAGCTATCGTTGATGAAGCGACCGACGATTCTTCATTAAATCCGGTAGTCTTCTTTGCAGCGGAATTGGGATCGGAGGAGCCAGAGCTCTATCTTGCAGATGATACCGTATACATCTTTTAGCATTATATAGGGAGATAGTATAATATCTCCTATAGCTTTGACTAAATGTATTTCTCAATTAGGTATGCTACTCTTATAATTTAAAGAGTTGGTCTTAAATTTAAAAAACAATTCTTATTTCCACACATGTGGCTCGAAGCACCAGAATCTGTAATCCACATATTGTTAAAATTATTTTTAGATGAATTAAAATAACACATACCCGGGTTGTTGCTTATGAACTACTTAATCTTTTGGTAGTCTTCTTCAGTGAGGCACATATTTGCAGTATTTGCCACCTCTTCCCTGATCCTTTTCTTTTCAACCTTCTTCTTTGCAGGGTACCCATATAAGTGGAAACATTCTTTCTCTATGTGGCCATAGAAGTGACAGTTGTCACACCTGTTTGCAGTGTCTAATCTCTTTCCTTTTCTACTTATTTCCACTTTTCTGAGTCTAAAGGCCATTCTGGTCTAATTGATCGTCCTCTGACTGTCATTGCATTTTCATTGGTATCTGGGACCATTGGTTGAATCCTAGACATGACATTCTTTGTCTGTTTTTCTTCAATAACTACAGTTGAATATGCTTGATTGAGATTAGGAAAAGGTTTAGTTGATAAGGTTTGGCTTCTAACAGTTCTGAAATTATCATCCAGACCAAGTAAAAACTGTATAACCTTTTCTTTTTCAACCTCAGTTAACCATTCCTTCATTCCTCCACAAGTACAGTTGGGTTTCTTGATTATATCATCAAAACTGTCCCATATTGCCTTCAGTTTATTAAAATACAAAAAATATCAGTTAAGAAGGGTTCTTACGTGAGAACTTAATCTCTGCCCTTCGTTTTTTCGGATCAATCCTCGCCGTCCGTTATTGACCTGTTGCAACAGGTCATCCTTTTTCCATTTTCTCAATTATTTTATTTCATTTTCATTAATCCTTCCATCACTCACGTAACATTCCTTTTATTACATTTTTTGATTTGGAATTTTTTTAAAAAAAACTGTCATCATTATCCATTTCTACCTTTCTATCAAACATTCCATTTTTGTATCTTCTTCCTCATTTTTTCTCCCCGCATTCTATCTCCCTCGTCTGCCGGATTTTTCCAGATTTTCTTCCTCCGGCGTATCTCCGTCCCCCCTACTTCCCTGCTGGATTTATCCAGATTTTCTTCCTCCGGCGTATCTCCGTCCCCCCTACTTCCCTGCCGGATTTATCCAGATTTTCTTCCTCCGTTGAATCTCCGTCCCCCGTCCTTCCCTGTCGGATTTTTCTAGATTTTCTTCCTCCGTCGTATCTCCGTCCCCCCTCCTTCCCTGCCGGAATTTTTAACGATTTCTACTTGTAATTTCTTTTCTATCTCTTACACTCTCTCTCTTTCCCTCCATCTAAAATTATTTCCGTCTACCTCTTTTTCAAAGTTTTTGTAGTTGATTGCCAAATCTCCGTCTAAAAGAAATTTTTTTTCATTGAATGCTTATTTTCTTCCTCCGTAGCATATAATGGCTTCTCCAACATCATTTTGCAATCAACATCGACCTACCAGCCTGCAAGTTTCCCCCAACACCAATTCAATTTTTGTGACCTCTTCTCCATATGGTTCACAACAGTTTACATACGATCACACAAATACATCTTGCAACGTTAGTTTGAAATTTCATTTTAATTCTCCTCAATGTCACACAAATGCCAATACTAAACCTTCCAACGTTGGTTTTTCAACGCCCTTCGATCCTCATGTCCCTGCAAGCAACATTGTTCAGCGAAATTTTGTCCAATGCACCTCTGCTGAAATGAAGGAATCCTCAATTCTCCTCATTGTCAGACCACTGTTAATCCTATAGATTCCAGTGTCAAAGTTTGTCGCTCCTTGGATCCTGATAACGTACGCTGCAATTTTTTTGATTCAAAGAATGTTCAATCCCCCTCTGCTGATATCGTGGATTCCTCTGTTCAAATTCCTACTCATTCCGATAATGTAAGTTGCGGTACTTCTAAAACCCCTGACAATAATTTGAAAAGAAAATTTTCTATTGGTGGATATCCAACATTTCCTAATGATGAAAATGGATCTTCTGGTTACAGTCAATCCAATAAACTATTCCCTATTGTAGGTGAGGTTTTTCCTTCGTATGAAATGGTTGTTCAATCCTACTACGATTTCGCATCGTCTACCGGGTTTTCTGTTCGTTTAGGATCCACGCATAATATATTGGGCAAACAAACTGGTCATAAAATTCATGTAATGAAAAGGTTATTGTGTTCTAAAGAAGGCAGTTTCAATCTAATACTTCCACCAACCAACGGTAATAGACGGAAGAATGGTGTTTCTAGATGTGGTTGCTTGGCAAGTATCAAATTTAAAAGAATAGACAGGTCTGATCAGTGGGTTACTCATTTTGTAAATTTAGATCATAATCACCCATTTACCACCCCCACAAAAATTCGTTACCTTCCAATAAATCGGTCAATATCTCATACTTCCAAAATATTGTTTTCATCCTTAGCTGATGTTAATGTTCCAGTATCACAGCAGGCTGCCTATTTCATTAATCAACTTGGCGGACCGGAGAATATGGGTTGCATGATATTGGACATCAACAATATGGTTCGTGATGATCGCATAGACCTGAAAAATTATGACGTCGACTTGATTGTAGAGGATTTCGAAATGAAGAAGTTAGAAAATGCGCAATTCTTTTATGATCTTGTAAAGGATGATGCAGGTCGTTTGAAACACCTCTTTTGGGCCGATCCTACTATTATTGAAAATTATAAGTTATTTGGAGACTCTGTTACTTTCGACACGACCTATAAGACCAATGTTTATTCCATGGTGTTCGGCATGTTCTGCGGTGTCAATCACCATCGAAAAACTACAATATTTGGTAGTGCATTTCTTAGGTATTTCCTTAATTCACTGTAATGAATCCTTCTCATTTTTATTTCATCTTTTAGCCTTTATTTTCGCATTAAATTTTTTTTTCCTGTTTATCTGTGCAGTAACGAAAACGTTGATGTCTTTACATGACTATTCAATACTTTCAAACAATGCATGAGTCATCCTCCTCAATCAATTACTACAGATCAAGATTTGGCGATGAAAGGCACAATATCTCGTGCTTTTCCAGAATCATTTCATCATTTATGTCGTTGGAACATAACCAACAAGTTGTCTACCAAGGTCCCCACAGTATGCCAGAATACCAATTCTCTAAACATGTTCTACAAAATCATTAAATTTTCAGAGACTCCTAAAGATTTTGAAGACTCATGGTCTCTTTGGATCATAGAGAATAATCTGTCCTCAAATGTATGGTTGAAGAGTATATATGACATCCGTTACTCATGGGCTCCCTGTTTGATGTGTTCACATTTCTTTGCTGGAATGCATTCTACCCAAAGAAGCGAAGGCATGAATTCTTTCCTTAAGACCAAAGTAACAGCCAATAATCTACTCTTTAGCTTCATTCGGCGATACCAAAATATGATAAATACCATTCGCGAGTCCGAGAATTTGGACGATCACAAAGATACATTCTGGCACCCAAGATTTATTACATCTATGGACATTGAAAAAGATGCTCTGAGTTTTTTTACAACTTCTATTTTCCTTATTTTTCAAGAGGAGATGCGGAAAAGCTTCTTCTACCATATATTACCACCGAATGACCTGTCCTTGCTCATCATTGGCCTAAACTTTTGTTTTCTTCCCGACAATGTCTTCCAAAAAATTTTCTTCTTATTTCGTATAGGATATTCAATATCTATATGTGCTCTCTTTAGAAAGACAGACTGTGTTATTCAAACTCACTATTACGAAAGGGAATTCTACACCGACTTGCTCATGCCATCGATTTGAATTTAGCGGGGCTCCATGCTCTCATCTTATACATTATCTTATTGTCAAAGGTTACCGAAGTTTACCAAACGTTTTAAAAATGCCGAGGTAGAATAAACTATGCCTGACGAACAGAATTTCTCCATCTCTTCCACCACTTGACAATCCATTGTCTAAGTATGCTGTAATTTCGAAGACACTGATGAATTATGCGAAGATGGGACAACCTCAACTTTATATACTACTAAAATATGGTGAAGATGTTCTTCAGAAACTCAGTGAAACTGTAGTTGTTCCTAATTCATATTCTAGAACATCAATCACAAGAAGTAAGAAACCTAGGACTACACCAGTGTTGATCGCCCCTCCTACCAAGGTTAAAACTAAAGGTAGTGGTAAGAGCGGAAGACCGACCAAAATTGATGCAGCGCGAATGAAGAGCGCAAAAGAAATATATCGCGATCCAGCCGCTAGGAAAAAATGATATGTCTTCTCATCTTTTATGTCGTTAACAATTTATTTTATAAACCAGAAACATCCACATTTTAAGCATTTACGTCGTTATCCATTTTCTCCGACCTCCTATAATATCTATTATTCTACCGCTAATTTATAATGTTACCTAGGTAATAAACATTGTGTTTCTGCTAATATGTAGTTTTGATGTTATGACTTTTTCTGGAGATAGTTTTTGTGTACTTCTGATACCATTGTGTCTCGCTACTTTGTTGTATTCCTCCGCTATTATGTTGTTACGCTACCTTGTAGTTTGTGTCCGTTATTCTAACCACTTACGTCGTTACCCCTTTTCTCCGAACTCCCATAATATCTATTGTTATTCCGCTAATATCTAATGTTACATAGGTAATGCATATAGTGCTTCTGCTAATATGTATTTTTGGTATTATGAAATTCTGTACTGAAATGTTTTAGTGTGTTTATGATACCACTGTGTTGTATGCTTTCGCTATTACTGTGTTACACTACCTTGTAGTATGCGTCCTCTATTACACTATTACGTCACTACGTAGTATGCCTCCGCTATTACGGTATAACGTTACTATGTAGTCTGCCTCTGCTATTACGGTGTTACGCTACTTTGACATATGACTCTGCTATTACTGTGTTACCCTACTTTTTAGTATTTCTCCGCTATTACTGTGTGACTTTACTATGTTGTGTGCCTCCTCTATTACCTGGTTACGCTACTATATTGTCTGCCTCTGCTATCACGGTGTTACATGATAATCCTTTATTATGTTAAGCTATTATGTTGTGTGCCTCTTCTATTACTGTGTTACTCTACTATGTGATTTGCTTCTGCAATTACGGTGTTACGCTATTACGTAGCACTATTACGTTGTTACGCTATTATGTACTATGACTATGCTATCACGTTTACCCTACTTTGTAGTATGCCCCTGATATTATTGTGTTACGCTACTTAGTAGTATGCATCCGTTATTACGTTCTTACGCTAGTTCGTATTATGCTTCCGCTAATACTGTGCCACGCTACTATGTAGTCTGCCTCTGCTATTACGTTGTTATGCTACTATGTAGTATGCCTCTGCTATTGCTGTGTTACGCTACTTTGGAGTGTGTCTTTGCTGGTACGTTGTTACGCTACTCTGTAGTAGCCCTTCGTTATTACGTTGTTACGCTACCATATACTACGACTCTTCTATTACTGTTACGCTACTATGAAGTATGCCTCCGTTTTTACGTTCTTACGCTACTATATAGCATGACCCTGCTATTACTGTTACGCTATTATGTTGTATGTCTCCGCTATTACGGTGTTTCTACGCTACTATGCAGTGTCCATCTGTTAATATTGTCTGGTTTACTTTTGCTATTATGTAATGCTTTTCTGCGAATATCTGCACTTAGCCCGACATGCTTTTATCTTTCTTCCATTATTTTTTGTACTTGTGTTTGTTCATCTGTACGGATATTTGTACATTATCCAACCTATCTTCTTCTGAAGGCAAAATCGATGATCTTCATCGGTGTACTGCAATTTTCTTCGTTTCCCGCTTGACGACATGCTTGAGACGTTAGGCGTACTGCATTTTTTTTCCGAACTCTCATACTATCTATTCTTCTTCTGCTAATATATATTTCTACCTTGCCATTATATATTGATCTTCTGGTAATATATAATTTTGCTATTATGACTTTCTCAACTAAAATTTTTTTTACCGTGCATCTGAATATTACGGTGTTACGC
The DNA here is from genome assembly GCA_001185155.1 of Zostera marina. Lineage (NCBI taxonomy): Eukaryota > Viridiplantae > Streptophyta > Magnoliopsida > Alismatales > Zosteraceae > Zostera > Zostera marina. The sequence continues at coordinate 529,212 of LFYR01001699.1, read as the reverse complement.
TTTTTTTTAGTATTCCTCCTCTATTACGGTTTCACGCTACTTTATTGTATGCCTTTGCTATTAGGGTGTTACGTTACCTTGTATGATTCCTCAGGTTTTACGTTGTCATGCTGCTTTTCATTATTCTTCCGTTATTACTTTGTTAAGCTACGTTTTGGTCTGCCTCTGCTATTACGTTGTTACGCTACTTTGTTGTATCCCTTCGCTATTAGTGTGTTACGTTACTTTGTAGTATGTGACTGCTATTACTGTGTACGTTACTATATAGTATGACTCCGCTACTACCTGGCTACACTACTATGTAGTGGGCCTCTCCTATTACTGTCTTGCTCTACTATGTAATCTGTTTCTGCTATTACGTTGTAGTAACATATTATGTAGTATGACTCTGCTATTACCTTGTTTCGGTAATATGTAGTATTCCTCCACTATTACGTTGTTACTCTACTTGGTAGCATAAACAAACATTCCTTCGATACATCTGTTTCAATTTGTCTAATTTTTGCTAAAAGTATATGAGTATTTAGAAGATCAATGTCAAATAATAAGGAATCTTTGGAATCTAATTGTACTTAAAACTGTAATTGTTAAATATATGAGAGTCACGTAACGCCACTCTCAGTATGTCGTGGACAATTTTTTCCCTAATATTGTCGACATCTTTCTTGCTCCATGTACAGTACGGGTTCACCAAGACATATGCATTCCATGGCGGCCATTACGTATATCCCTGTATCTTCTGGATTTTTCACGAATGCTTGCGGAAAATAAGGAGCTGATTCACAAACCCAGGTAGACAAGTTGTGGTCTGAATAAATCTCACGGATGTTGTGGTCCAACCACAGAGACTGCAAATAAAATTACAAAACAGCATTAAATTCTTACACCGTTCCATTTCGAAGATTTTATCAACCACGTGTTTATTCACTTACCAAATTGTTGTTCTGGTTGATCATGTCCTCGTTCTCTTCGTATGGAGAACAGTGGATATACATTTTCTTTGTTATGTCTAACTGTATCAAATGTCAATAACCGTAAATTTCAATGGGCGCTAATATCGTATGGATCATTTCCCATTTGTCGACTTTTTCACATAAAATTTCCTTGAGCTCTGCGAATTCCATCATGTTTAAGTTTCTCTTTGGAGCTATCCCTTTGATTTTTTTTCTAGTTAAAAGAAATACAATAGTTATCCGTAACATTGTATTCATATTCAAAGCATATGTTAACAAAAAAATATTACCATTTTTATAGGGTCAATGAACTTGACTGAATGTGCGAATAATTGCCGATTTGCCATTTTGCGACGGAGAACTCTGATGAACATTGAGATGCACTGGAAATACGAACATTCATATTACTGTTATTATTTCTAATTATATCTAAAACTATTTTTACTTACATGGCTTCGTACGGGTGCTTTGGCGAGTAATCCAATTACCCAACTAGAATCACATCTAACGTTACTTATTTCCAACATACCCTCTTTTACTGCAATTTCTTGTAATTTACCACTCTCCTTAACGTCCTGTATATTCATCCCAGCCCTGGTAATATGGTTTTTCCACATCTTCTCTCTTTCATTATCCTTTCTATCCTAGCCTTCCTCACGTCTTCCTGTACCAATCATTATTAATGTACGTCCAAGACCAATTAAACTGAAATTCATGTCGGAGTACAATGACACTTACATGTCTTTCTATGATCTTTTTGACAAAAGAACTTGGTTTATGTTTGTTCATTTGTATAGATATTGGTTCATTATCCAACCTATCTTCTTCTGAAGACAAATCGATGATTTTCCTCGGTGTATTGAAATTTTCTTCGTTCCCCGCTTGACGACATGATTGAGACGCTAGGCGGCATGCTTCTTCTATAAATGAAGGGTCCTCTTGAGAAGACAGAACATACTCCGGCACAATTCTTTTAGCACCTACAAGAATGATTCACAACATATTAGGTATGTTCATTGTAAATTTTTAGCTCATTTGTTAAGGATAATTACCGCTAGCTGAACCTATATTCACCGTATCATTCACTACAAGATTCCTGCGTTTCAGCGACGATCAAAAATCGTCGCTGAAAGTCAAAAATCGTCGCTAAATTGGTTTCAGCGACGATTATTGATCGTCGCTAAAGCTTCGCTGTAGGTCGCCTCGCTAAAAATTTAGCGACGATGTTGGATATCGTCGCTAATTATCAACGACGATGTGTCATCGTTGCTGATGTAATCCCACACGCGCGCTATTTTTTGGCGCCCAAAAATAGCATCGTCGCTGAATCGTCGCTACTATTTGAAAAAGATCATCGCCATATCGTCGCTAAATCGTCGCTTTTGTTAAATTTTAATTTTTCCTGTTTCAACTTATCGTCGCTTTTGTTAAATTTTAATTTTCCATGTTTCAACTTATCGTCGCTAAATCGTCGCTAAAATATAATACAATAAAAAAAATATATTTTATTTATATGGGTGCTCATTTAGAGCCTTACTATTCAATCACACCTGTAAATACATGCAAATACAATTCAACCCTAAATACAATTCAATACCTGCAAATACAATTCAATTCACACCAATCTCATACATTCAATCGATCACACCAATCACATACATTCAATCATACAAATTTCACATATTGAATCACAAATTAGATTAAGTGTTTATTAGAGATAATAGAGTTATAATAAAGATTACAATTACAATAGAGTTAAGTGTTTCAATTACAATAGAGGTAAGTGTTTTACAATTTTTTTTGTTGAACAATATTGAAAATATCTAAAGTCTTACCTTTTGGTCGAGGTGTCGAATTCAAAGTAGTATCTTCTTCCCAATAATTTCTCGATAATGGAATAAGTTGGTTCAATTGAGAAGAAGCAGGAACATTACTCGATGATGGACGATTGGGGTCGTTGCTTGTAGCATTAGCCTGAAAATAAATGAAGATATTCAAAAATTAATAAATTTAAAAACTAATTTAAAAACTAATTTAAAAACATTTATTAAACTCACATGTATATTGTCAATTAATCGTTGTTCCATCATTTTAAGTCGTTTTTCGTTTTCTATTTCGAACGCTTCCATTCGTTTTTCAACGGCTTTGGAAACTGTCAATTCAAATTGTTCAGTGTTGTGTTTCTCAGTTTCCTCATTGCTCATTTTTTTTCTCCTCTTATTTGATAACATAGAGTCATTGCCTCATTGTCAACTTTAAATCCCAGAATGCGCCCATTTTTCTTTCCATTTGATGCTTTCAGCCAAGGTCCAATATATATGATCGTTTTTAAACAGAGGCTTCATATGAAATGTAGTTGAACCTTGAGACGATAAATTTTCGTCTTCGCTATCGTCATCAGAATCAGAATCACTATCTTCTTGTCTTCGAAGTTCTTCATTCAAATGTTCATATTCGGCCTTTACGAAAATCAAATATGAAACAATTAAGAAAAAATAAATATATTATGAAATATTAATAAATAATCACTCACCATCATAGTTTTTCCTTTATCATTTAATGACGTATGAGTCATTATAATGATAATGATAAATATTTATAGACATAATTAATTTTATAGTTCATAATTTTATAAAGATAATTAATTTAAGTTTGATTTTTAAAAATTTGCATAACTAAATTTCATAGTTATTTTAACGTAAATTTTACAGAAGTAAAACAAGAACATTATATGTAAATTTCATACAATTTACATCTTATTGTTCCATTTATTTAACAAGATAATGGAAGATCTCCATTTACAGAAGATTTACAGAAATTAATTATCTTTTTGCTAAGAAGGGCACAAAACATTTACAAAAACATTAGAAAAGTACTACTTTCTAAGTAAAATTCATCGGAAACATTTCTAATTAGTATTTACAAAATATTTATAAATTGATTGGAAAAACAATTACAAAAATCCATTTACAGAAATCCATTATCAGAACATTTACTGTAACGGATTGGAAGAATATTTACAAATTAAAAATCAATTTATAGAAATCCATTTACTGAACATTTACAAAAATATTTAGAAAGGTAAAAGGCTGAATTTCATTTTGGACTACCTAGAGCATTGAAAAGGATCATCATTTACAGAATGAACCCCAATCACTTCTATTTACAGAATGAAGACCCATGAGTAGAATATTAAGGTTTTTTAGAAGTTTATTAAAAACGACGAGAGGAAGAGAGGCAGATCCATTAGGATCGAAGTAGAATATTAGTGTTTATATTGAAAACGAAGAGAAGAAGAGAGGCAGATGGATTTGGATCGAAGTAGAACATTAGGGTTGGGGAAAATCTAGACATTAAGAACATTAGAACATTACCTCCGGCGAGAAGGAGAGTTGCTGAAAATCCAGCGAGAAGGAGAGTTTCTGAAAATCCGGCGAGAAGGAGAGCTTGGGGAAAATCCAATGAGAAGGAGAGCTTGGGAAAGTATTTGGGGGAAATGGACGGTTTTGGGTTAGTGAAAGGGGAAAATTGTGATTTTATAATAAAAGATATTATATATAAACAGGTCATTTTACATAAATATATTATTTTTTAAAATTTTTATAAATTGGTCTCAATTATTAGCGATGATAAATTTTAAATCGTCATTAATATGTATATCTAGCGACGATTTAAAATTTATCATCGCTAATTATACAAAAAAAAGATCATTAGCGACGATATTTTTATATCTTCGCTAATATCGCGTGTTTTCTTCAAAATCCTTCATGAAATTTAGCGACGATCTAAAATCGTCGTAAAATCGTCGCTGAAAACCTCTTTTCTTGTAGTGATTCACAACCTCATATCCATCGATATCCATATCAGGAAAATCAAAAGAGAGCTTTATAGGTGAATCTACATAAGGCTTCCTTATACTGAATGGATCTGAACAATAAAAAAATTCATAATAGTTTTTACTTGTAAAGTTCATAAATATTTAAATACAAATACCATCATCACTTAGGTTATATGGTCTTCTCCGTGAAATCTTCGTTATAATCTCGTGCACTTTCCCTCTTAAATTTTACAAACTTGTACTCTGATATTATCGGATTTGAGTAAAGATATTCTACCTCCTCCGAACTCTCGCTTTCATTTCCGCTGACTACATTTTTTGCATCATTATTAATATTCCTATGGAAGGAGTTCAAATACTAATATTACGAAGTGGACACTACTAATTCAAATTTGTCGTACCTTGGATAATTAGCACTTCTTTCTCATTTTCATCTGACGATACTATTCCTTTTATTTTACTATCAGTAACTACATGATCTGGAAATAAAATTGCATGTTTGTGTTAGATATATAGTTCGTGTTGTATTTATTAATGAAGCAAAACAATTTACAATATAATAATTCTTTCTTATACAATTATAGGACAATGCTCAATATTTAGCAGCAAGACGTACTATAATATCATACTTACATGTCATGTTAACAGACTTATATTAGAAGACTATCAATTATAGGATATAGTTCTTAAAATAGCAGAACGTCTAATAATTTTAGCATGGTACACATTAAAATAACAGATTATCTAAAAAACAGAAACCTGACAAATAACAATTTCAAAACTATCACATCATTTGTAACACAATTTTCTACATGAAAAATTGTATTATATTAAACTTTCATACTAATAGAATTATACTTAAATATTCTAGCAGAGCGTAATGTTTGTAAGAACGGACTTCTAAATAAAAATCAGTCATATTGTATTGCATGTCTATTTCTAATTCTTTTTTTTTGGTGGATTATAAGTTCTTTTGTCATCTTTGCGACCCGTACCTTCAACGTTCTTCAACCCTGCTGGACCATTATTGTTCTTCGTTGAAACCTTCGCAGCTGCTTCGTCTCCTGTTAATATCTTTTCATCTGAAACAAAAATTCTCGCTTAAATTAAAATTCCAATTTCGTTCACTAAAATTGATTAGTTTAAAAAAAAAATCATACCTATTGAAACACTTCTGGCCCGTTTCCTAGAAGTTTCACCTACATGTGGCATACCTGGAACCAATCCTCTCTCTACCTCCCATGTTTCGTAAAACTCTTGTTTTACCTGAATACTTGCCTTGGCTAGTAGCCGACGTAAGTCACCTCACAATCGTCATCATTCAGTATGAGTGTTAGGCACTCTTGGCTGATTTGCAGATTAAATGTTGAGAATTCAAAATTATTCTCTTCTACTTTACTAGATTTCTTTTCTTCTTCTTCAACTGCATCATCAATATTTGTTGTATCCTTTACTGATTTTTTTTTCTTCATCTTTTTGGCAGACTGCGGCCTCGAATGGTTCTTCAGTTTCTACCTCTGAACCTATTCTACCTCGAATGCATCTTGAGTTTTTTTAGCAGGATTATCTTTTTCTATATCAGACATATGCCTATATTCAGATGGATTTTCAGTCGTGGCATGATCTTCATTGCAGACTTTTTTCGCTTGGCTTGTTTGACCAGTCTTGACATCCTCCACTTCTCTAGTGGTGTTCTTCAGATTTAATGAAATCTTATCTCGATCTTCAACCACACGTAGTTTCTTGTTGCTCACCTCCATAACTATAACATATTTTTAACCAATTTCATATTCTTTCCCTCAAAATCTGTAATGTATAATTAGATAAAAATTTCAAAAAAACAACAACGATTACATATACTTACTATCAGGAGACAGTCCAGAGGAGGTCCCACTCGCGGCCGATAGCCGACTGCTACGGCGTAACTTGACAGACTCCTTTGGTGATTTCTTTTTCTTCGGGTTCATACTTTTTTTAGGACTTGCAGGTTTGCCAAATATTTGCTCGTACTTTGCTTCGACCTCAGCCTTATGTTTCTCTCTTCTGTCAAGCACAATTTTCATTCTCGTAGGAGAATACAGTGGTATTGTCTTCTTCTTAGATTCATTTATCATTACTTCCTTCCCTTTCAACATCCTCCTTCTCGCAGATTCTTCCGGTTCACTTTCTTCTGACCTAATTTCCTCTACAATAGATTTCGAATCTGACGCAGTACCATCATTACTTGTTGACGAACTAGAACCTGTTCCTGATAGATCCTTTGATTTATGTCCTTGCTCGGTCATATTTAATCTTTTCTCAAAAGAAATACCGTTGACAAAATCTATGACATGAAGAATATCAAATGGACAAAAATAATTAGAAATTCTGCAAATTTATTTTTCCATGACCAATATATATCTAGATTAATTTTTTATTGGACAACTAGGCAAATATTAAATTTTTTACCACTAGCAAGGATGATAATTATTCACCTCGTCATCTTCTAGAAGGTCTAGCTTTTCTTTCAAGTAAGTAATTTGACCCCCCCCACTTCTTGTAATATGGTTCGTTGTCGATGCGGCTTGTATGGTGACGTCACCATTGTGTGCTTGAATAGCCACACCTGAGAAAAAAAAATTAACAAACAATTGCAATCGAATAACCTATATTAACATTATGGAAAAATAATTTTTTTTGCCATATATACCATTAGGAACATGACACAACCATCTATGTATAGTTTGGATGGTTCATTTGTTCATTTCCGGTGTACGACGCTGTCCTAACACTTCTCCATACGTTCGAAGAGCATACCGTGCAGAAATTCAGCCCAATTATACTCGTCAAAATATCCTATGTTAGAAACGTAATCCAAAAAATTTCGACTAATATGGTAACTGTTTTTGCAACATAATACTGTAATAAATAAAAAAATTGTCCACAATCTTATCAAATCATCCTCATCAGTCTTAGACAAGGTTTCATTTGCTACCTTCTTGTTGATTGTTGTAATGGCTTGGACAACCACATCCCTTCTGATGTCGCAATCTGAACTAAAATGCCTAAGCGACCAATCTGAAGTACTCTTGGCCTTCTTCTTCATTATCACGGCAAGACCGGATGATGGAATGCCGAGGATATCGCCAAACTCTTTGACAGAAAATTCTAGCTTTATACCGTTAATAATAAAAATACTTTTTTCCAACGTACTTACCTATCAGATCGTCTAGTAAACGAGCCCTGATTTTAAATTCAGGGATAGCAAAGAACTGACCAAAACAACAAGACTTTATTCTTTTTGTTACACTGTCAGGGAACTGTATACATCCGGTGAGTGCAGCTTCATTATAAGTGGGTATTCCTGATCGGTGACGAATTAAGTGGTTGACTACATTTCGAAAATGATAATGAATTAGCAACTAAAATACAAAAAAATGTAAAATTTAAAATAAGTAATGCTTAACTGTTCGCCTCCTCACGCTCGAACTTGCCTTTCCTTACTTTATTCTTCTTCCTCACTTCTCCTCTTTCTTCAGAAGAGGCAGGCATTTTATCAGATACATGAATTTTTTTAGCAGGCACAGAACATTTCTTCTTCCTTGATAATTGCTCTTCTCTGCTTGAGTCAATTGTAATCCTTCCCTTTTTCTTTTTACGTACTTCTTCTTCATCAATAGAGTGAGACATTTTATCAGAACTTTAAACATTTTTAGCAGAAGATTTAGTAGTCTTCATTTTCGCAGATACTTCTTTTTCATTAGGGGACTCTGTCGGATTTTCAGCATGGTATTGTTCTTCTTCTTCCTCTTCATCAACGTTTTTAACTACTGCCACTTTCTTTTTCCTCACAACCTTCGTTTTTCTTTTCATCCTTGGTGGTGACCTCACTATATCTCGACTGCATTTCTTTGCTTTTAATCTCTTTCGATCGTCCGCCATCAACTTTCTCAGCGTAGATTCGAAGTTCATCTCCTTATATGTTTTCGTAGATTTATCTAGAATTCTACCTAAAAACATAAAATATTTCAATCATCATACTTAGCAACCACCAGACACATATTGTAAAATATGAAATAGCTACTTACTCCGCTTCCTCTTTGAAAAAATGAACTGATCGACATCCGGTGAAGATTCCATCTCTGATTTCGACAGCTCACAGTCTATGTCCTCAATTAAATTTTCTATGACATAATTTGCACGCCGCACATCTCGTACTGAATTTATAAAAAAATTAGCGCAAAATTATGACCACTAAACTATTAATACTCAAAATAAAGTTATACACATTTAAAATTCAAATCAAACATTACCTGTTGATTCATTCTTCTTAATTTATCCTTCCTCACTGGAACTCATTATCACCACTCTAAAACATTTTAGCGGAACAAAAACATTATTAGTAACCACATTCAAATTTACGCAATTATTTCATTAATTAACAGTACAATAAAAACAACTTACATATGTAGTAATTTAATTGCATGCCCAGTACGAATAATTTAAAAAAAATGAACTCGAAATTATATAATGGAAATAAAATCATGGTTGTTGAGCGTGAAAAAAACTTTCAAAAATCCAATGCAATACCTATAACAAAAACTCTTAGTTTCGGGAAAAACATTGACAATAAATAAGAAACAGATTCGACAACACTATAATATATAAACTACAATTACACTTTAAACTAGAAAATTATGAATCTTCTAATACTATTAATAATTCGAACTAAAATCATCCAAAAACTAGGGTTACGAATATTTCAAATGGTTTCATCTTTATATAGATAAAAAAAATTAGGGTTACGAAGAAATTGGTCTCCTATAGAAATTGCAACTACCAGCACTGATAAAAAAACTAATTTCTTCAAAATAGTAACTGTTTTTTAAAGCAACATAAAAGGTCTAGATCATTTTGCAAAAAATAAATGTCTTCATCTAATTTCTCAACTATCAAATAGCAAACAAAATAAAAAGATAATCAATCCAATGGTATAGAAGAAAAAAACAATGGAAAAATATAGAAAATGGAAACTGATTTCAAATTAAAAAATCGTCTTCCTCTGTTTTGAAAATGGAAATGGGTTTCTGTTTTTTTCCGGCCGTCTAGGAGAAGCGGCTGTCGACCGACTTTTTGGAAGCACGAGGTCGAGTGTCGGAAGAGAAATCCGACCAGTGTGTTTCGTTTAACATACCTCGAGTCGTCCGGTTTTTTCTGGAGTGAACGTCTTCTTCAAATGCGGAATGTCTGGAGCGAACGGAAGACTCCTAGCGACGATGATTCTGCGCACAAGCAGAGGACGACAGCTACAATACCGGAGGAATAAATTTTTTTGTCACCGACATAGGGTTTAGGAGGTGTTTTGGAGGGAGATCGAAAATGGGTTTACTTTTTTGGGAATAAGAAGATTCCACATAATCCAAAAAAAAACATCAATTACTAGGAAAATATCTTTCTACTGTTTTAATGTGTTACCATAAGTAGCTTCAGTTTTTAAATTCCCATTAATTTCCCCTAGCCGGTACCTTGTAACCTGTTACTTGTTGACCAGGTTGCAAGCCCAAAAAATCGACGGCCCAGGGGCTTCCAGAAAACGAACGGCTGGGATGACGAAGGGTTCTCTGATATACACCCTATTAAAATAAATTCCTACTAGATCACACTTTTGAAATAAATTGTTTAATTGGTACCTGAGTTGGTATCTCATTTGTCCATCACCTTGATTAAATCTTTATTCTAGATCTTTCCATGCATCAAAAGCATTGTCAACATATTCTAGGGCAGAAGCTATGTGGCTTTCCACTGAATTTATTACCCATGACTGGACTATGCCATTCACCATCCTCCAAGCCTGGAATTCTTAAGAACTTTTGTCTACAGACTTCATAATTGAGCCATCAACAAATCCTTTCTTTCTCCTAGTATACAAGTATCTTAGTATTGCTTTGGACCAGGTTGTGTAATTTTCATCTCCATTAAGTTTATTGGCGACGATGAGTTCCTTTGGATTGTCAGATGAGTGAAGGTAATACGGGCTGAATCTATCGGTCATTGCTTATTTTAAATTGAAGCAATCCATCCTTGAATTATTCTTGATAGAGTTGCTCCTTTCTGTGTCAAGATTATCATTGCTTGAGTTTTCGTCTAGTAATTACTTTTAATTATTTATTTATTTATTAAAATAAATTATTTATTTTAAAAATTATTTATTTTATAGAAATTACTAATCAATTCTATCTAGGGGTGAGACCGGGGCGAGTCGCTCCGTTTCACGCCTCGGTGGTAACCGAGCTGAAGCTGAGAGCAGGTATTTTTCCCTGTGCCCTGGTCATATTCCGGAGCGGGTCTCGGGGCAAGGCCAAACCCAGGCGGGTCGTCCCGGTTTAAAATAATTTTTTAAAATATATTATATTAGTTAAAGATTATTAGGATTAAGAATTTATTACAATTTTAAGCTTAGACCTCAGCTCTTAAACCTTATGTCCATTTTAGATTTACTTTTTTACTTTTAAGAATTAGGGTAAAAAGTTTACTCATTATATTTAAATTTTAACCTTACTCTTTTAATTATTTTTTTATAAATTTTATAAATTTTTTATAATTCCAGGACGAGTCACCATTAGGAGTGAGAACGGGGCGGGTCAAGTAGTCTCCTTCTCTACTCTGAGACCCGCCCCTGCCACGACGACCGGGGTGCGGATCCGCCTTGAAATTTAAAATAAAAAATATTAAAAAATTTAAAATTTAAAAATTAAACCTAAAATTTAAAATGGGTAAACTTTTCACCCTAATTTTTAAAATACATAAGATTTAATAGCTAAGACTTAAACTTAATAATCGTATATCTAATATAATTTAATTTATTAAAAAATCCGGGGCGACCCGCCCGGGCGTTGCCCTGCCCCGAGACCCGCCCCGGAATATGATCAGGGCAACGGGGCAGGTTGCCCCGTCCCCGGTTACCACCGGGGCACGGAACGGCGCGACCCGCCCCATTCTCACCCTTAGTCGCCACGGATTCGCTCCGTTCCACGCCTCGGTCATCAGGTCTGGGGCAGGAACCAGGGCAGAGGATCAAGGTGCTTGACCTGTCCCGTTCTGGCAGTACGAGGCAGATACCAGAGTAGGACCGCCCTGTCCGCAACCTGCCCCGTTCTCACCCTTAATTCTATCAAATCAAATCAGTAATTAAAAAATTAAACAGTTATTTAAACAATTTAAAATTAATTATTTTTTAAACAATTATTTAATTCAAGCATATTTTTAACATATATGAATTATTTAAGACTATTTACAAATAACATTAAATTAAACTAAATTAAGATAAGATAAAGGCAATAATTAAAAATCGGTTATACTAATCGAAATATAAAAATCGAAAAAAAAAGGGAATGAAATTGAAGGTGAAGAAAGGGAAGAAATAGATTAAAAATAGATATCACTAAAAAATAGATTTCACTTTTTTGTAAGTTCTGCACTTCTGCCTTCTTCGTTTCTGATCGGCTTTTCATTTATTTTGTAAGTTTTGCACTTCTGCCTTCTTCATCAGAACTTATTTATTAGTGGTACACTGGTACTTACTTATTTTGTAGCCGATCTGATCTGAAATTAAATCATTAGTGGAACTTGCTTATTTATTAGTTGAACTTTTGTAACCGATCTGCCTTTTGTAAGTTTGAACTTTGAATAGTTTGTAGCCCCAACCCCCATGTGGAACATTTTTACTCAGTTACTTCATTTTCACATTAGTGAAACATTTTTGAACAGTTTGTAGCCACAATTTGAATAGTTTATGCCTATATGTCAGCCCCATGTTTATCTTTACCATGATTTCCTTTTCCTAACAAGTAACAATAAAATAATTTTACTGTTTTTACTTAAGGATTCCAATATTTGGGAAGTTTCCCCTCTACCGTGGCCTGTCACATATCTGGAATTTGTTTTGAAGATAAGATCTGAAATTTTTTTTGAGGATACGATCTGAACTTTTTTCTTAAATTTCAGAGCTAAGATTAAATCCAAACCATGGATTATGAAGAAGATGAGCCTATGAATATTTTTGAAGAAAATGTGGAATTGGATGACGAGGGAAACATAAAATTCAAATGGCATCCGTTAACCACCGAAGAAGAGAAAACATGCCCATTGATAAGACCCAAATCAAATGATTCAGCATGGAAATATGAGGTTATGGTGAATAAAGACTCGAACAAGGTGAAGTGTCTTTTCTTCCATTTCATTTCGAAAGCGGGGATTGCTCGGTTCAAAGGGCATATCATTGGAGGCGACCGCAATTGCGTGAAGTGTCTAAAATCAACAAAAATTATTCGAAATGAAATGCTTCAGTATGAGAATACGAGATAGGCTAAAGCAATGGCAATCTGAAGAATACGATTTGATGTTAATGGATGAATACAATGAAGTGCTTCAGTATGATCATTTGTATTGGACCCCTTGTGTCACCCACTGTATTGATTTGATGTTAGAAGACATTGGAAAGATTATCTCTCTGAAGAATGCTATTGTGATGGGTCATAAGATCACAAATTACATTTACAATCATTCAGTGATACATTGCGAGTTTTTGAAAAAGTCCAACAACAGAGAGCTAGTCCGTTGTGGGGTTATTCGATTTGCTACATCATTTCTGACCTTGCAGAGCATTAAGAAGCATCGAGATGCCTTAAGTGCATTAGATTGCCGTAAATGGATTGATGTTGGGATTGGACAACAGATCATGAGTCATATCTTCAACAGTCTTTTCTGGAAAAATTTAGATAATTGTATGGCCGTTTTTGAACCATTGGTGATTTTGTTGAGATTGGTTGTGATGGGGGTGAAACCCGACCAGTACTCCAAGACGCGCAAGCAAGCGCCAAGCGGGGAACTCCGCGGGAAACCAGACCGGAACTCAAGTGTGCAGAGCTCTGCTTCGCTAGGAATCCTTCTTCTCCAAATGACCTGCCTTTAATGAGTGGGGGGTGCCTTCTATTTATAGGGGTTCTTATGGGGGTAATATGGTCATTTGGGCAGTAACCGCCTAACTGCCCAACTGATCAGATTGGGTCCCAGGATCGACTTCCAGAGATCGACTTTCTGGGGGTCGACTTTTCCTGGTGATCGACTTTACTCAAAAGTCGATCCCAGGGAAGTCGATCCTCAGGAAAGTCGATCTTCCTAGGATTCGACCTGGGACCTCCCCAACCCTAGAATAGATACCTCAACTCATCTTAGGCTATCCGGACTTCTAGTTGCTGGTAGGTTGTGACCGTGTTCGGGATACTGTATCACCAGTACTCCCCCCTCCTCTGCGTATTAGATACTTTGGGATACGTCTTTTAGTACTATGGTCTGCGTGTCGGACCTTGTACTATCAGTATTCCCCCCCTCTTTGCGTGCTGGGATGTGGATTTCTGGTGATGTCCCTGGATGTAAGATCCTCTCTCACCAATACTCCCCCCCCCTTCCACGGCTGCGAGGTTGTATCTATGCTTCCACGGAGGTTGTCACGCGCTTTTGCCAACTATTGTCCGGTTTGTCCTAGCCGAAGCCTACTCTTTGCACACCTGTCCGGCCTGATTCTCCCGCGGAACCCTGCTTGCCCACCTTGACGCCTTGCCTGAGCTATTCTTGAGCACCGTTTGGGTTCTCTTCCCTGTGGCGGGTTTTGAGAGTACCCGACCCCCTCCTTTTGTCCGCCTTTCTGCGATAGGGGTTGAGTGTGCTTCCTCGTCTACCCACGTTCATTCGTGGATGAGGATTATTACTTGAATACTTGCCCCCTCCTTTTTTCCGCCTTTCTGCGATAGGGGCTGAGTGTGCTTCCTCGTCTACCTACGTTCATCCGTGGGTGAGGACTATTACTTGAATACTTGCCCCCTCCTTTTGCTCGCCTTTTTGCGACTGAGGCTAAGTGTGATTCCTCGTCTACCTACGTTCATCCGTAGGTGAGGATTGTTGTTTGAATACTTGCCCCCTCCTTTTGCTCGCCTTTCTGCGACTGAGGCTAAGTGCGAAACCTCGTCTACCTACGTTCATCCGTAGGTGAGGATTGTTGTTTGAATAATGGCCGTTGAATTTGCTCGCTT
>LFYR01001699.1:476194-503657 GCA_001185155.1 Zostera marina | reverse complement strand
GTGTTTTGGTCTCCAGGACGATTCTCCTTTTTCAAACTTCTGGAATTTTTTCTTTGGTGCTTCACATGCTTTTTTATTGCTTATGGCACCTCTCTCTTTTTCTTTTTCTTTTTCATACTCTTCAGAGTTTATGTATTTCTGGGCCTTTGTTAGCAGGTCCTCCATGCATTTTACATTACTGACGTTTAGCTTTATTGCTAATGGCGTGTTCATGTCTAGCCCTTTTGAGTATGCGCATATTGCGATTGTTGTGTTCAGTTCGGAGATTTTCTGCATGGCTTCCGTGAATTTAGTTGTATAATTCCGGAGCGTATCTCCATTCTGTTTGATTGCAAACAGTGATTCTGTGCCCTTTCTTACCCTTGTGTTTCCATAGTGTTGGGCGACGAACTTCTTTTTCAAATCTTCGAAACTTGTTATGCTCCCTGGCTGTAGTTCAACGAACCATCTATATGTGGGCCCCTTCAGTGTTCCTGGGAATGCTCTGCATAAGATGTCATCCCTTGATGTGGCCCATTGCATTGCCCCCACAAACATATTTATGTGGTCTGCCGGGTCCATCTTCCCATCATACATTTGCAGCCTGGGTAGCCTGAATTTCAAAGGTGCTGGTTTTACCATCAGCGATCTGTGCAGGGCATCCATGCCTACTAGCCAATTTGGAACCTCGCCTCCTCCTTCTGTGTCTCCCGTGCTTTCTTCTTGTACGGGTTTTCTGAAAAGAGGTTTGGGTTGCTCCTCTGATTTGCGAGGTAGTGGCGCGCTTGAGTGTGCTGCCCTATGACTTGACACCTCCTGTTGCGCCTTGGCCTGCTTTGAGGTTTGAGCTTTTGACTGGTATATTGATGCCTTAGACTTTTCAATATCCTTTATCTTCTCGCTCATTTTCGCTATGGTTTCCTTCATTTTTTCCAGCTCTTCTATGGGCATTTTTATGAACCCATGAGTGGATTCTGATGCAGCAGCCCTTGGTTCCTTGCTGCTTGTGGGTCCCCCCTTCTGAGGTTGTTCTTCTGAAGGTTTCTCCTTTTCAGCAAGGAGTCGGATGGCCTCTGCTATTGCCTGAACTGTGATGTTCAGATTTTCCCCTCCTGCTGAAGCTTGGGGGGTTTGCTCGGGTTCGCCTTCGGGGTCAGCCTCAGGTCCCGTGGGAGTCCTTTTGTTTTTATTGGCCTTGGGTGGTCGACCCACTGGCCTTTTAGTTTTTGAGTTGCCAGGTTGTTGCTCTGGCGCCTCCTGAGAATTTGCTCCTCCTCCTTGGGAAGTGCTTCTAGTTACCACCATCCTGGAGTGTTCGACTTTTCTTAGAAGGGGTGTTCGACTTTTGCTTGGAGAGAAAAGTCGATCTTCAAAAAGTCGATCCCTAGTGCACTTGGAGGTTTCCTTGGAAGTCGATGTCTGAAAGCCTAGCTCCTTGAGGGATCGACTTTTTCCTTGGAAGAAAAAGTCGATCTTCTGAAATGTCGATCCCTTGCTGGCTGATTTCCTCGCAAGACTCCCTAGCTGGCGAATTGAAAAAAAGTCGATCACTTTTTTCGAAAAAGTCGAGGAGCTTTTGTCGTGAGTATCTTTGAGTCCCACAGACGGCGCCAACTGATGGGGGTGAAACCCGACCAGTACTCCAAGACGCGCAAGCAAGCGCCAAGCGGGGAACTCCGCGGGAAACCGGACCGGAACTCAAGTGTGCAGAGCTCTGCTTCGCTAGGAATTCTTCTTCTCCAAATGACCTGCCTTTAATGAGTGGGGGGTGCCCTCTATTTATAGGGGTTCTTATGGGGGCAATATGGTCATTTGGGCAGTAACTGATCAGATTGGGTCCAAGGATCGACTTCCAGAGATCGACTTTCTGGGGGTCGACTTTTCCTGGTGATCGACTTTACTCAAAAGTCGATCCCAGGGAAGTCGATCCTCAGGAAAGTCGATCTTTCTAGGATTCGACCTGGGACCTCCCCAACCCTAGAATAGATACCTCAACTCATCTTAGGCTATCCGGACTTCTAGTTGCTGGTAGGTTGTGACCGTGTTCGGGATACTGTATCACCAGTACTCCCCCCTCCTCTGCGTATTAGATACTTTGGGATACGTCTTTTAGTACTATGGTCTGCGTGTCGGACCCTGTACTATCAGGTTGATGAAGATAGTAAACCATCAATGGCAGAGGTCATTCCTCGTTTGGAAGTTGCAAGAAAAAGAATTGAAACTCACTTCGCAAGTAAGCCGGTGATATTGACTAAACTAAAGGCGATTTTTACCAAGCATTGGAACAAACATTTTCAGAAGCCTTTGTTTGGAGCTGGTGCATTTCTAAACCCCCATTTTTACTACGATTTGAAGGAGAGGTAAGATTTTACCTAATTTTTTATTTTTATTTTTTAAGGTTTTAAGGACTAATTGCTTACTTTTGAAATAGTTCTAGAGAAGGGTTTATAAAGGCATTAAGATATGAAAAAGATTTCAGGGATTGTATGCTAAGAATGATACCTCTTGGAGAGCATTTACAAATTATGGAACAACTCATTTCTTACAAGAATGCAACAGGTGACTTCACAACGAAGGTAGCCATCGATACGCTTCCAACAACGGATCCTAGTAAGTGTTTTCAGAATTTCAGAATGTAAGATTGAATTATAAAATTCATACTTAGGGGTGTCACTATGTTTGATTTCAGAAACTTGGTGGTTTAACTTTGGGAAGTCAACTCCGGAATTGATGTTGTTGGCAACTAGGATCATAATTCTTACTACCACGTACAACTTCTAATTGTGAGAGAAACTGGAGCACTTTTGATTTCGTAAGTATTTTGGACTTTGAATACGAAATCAAGTATGTTTCTATCATGTAAATTAAATTTCAAATTATTTATTTTTCATCAGATTTACACCAAAAGGATAAATCGTTTGGAAGTTGATCGCTTGCATAAGTTGGTTTATATTAACTACAACGAACATTTGAAAGATCGATTTCTGAAAATAAATCGAACAGACGATAAGATCTATGATCCCATTGCCATAAGTGATATCAATTACTTTAGTCAATGGGTAACAGGTGTCGATGGAGCATCTGGTGAATTTGTCTACGAAGATGGTGGTTTGACATGGGCTAATGTATGGGAAGCTAGTGGTGTGCCCGAGCATGAGGGACCGTCAACAAGAGCAAGAACAAATGTCAATGAAGATGATGAAGAGTTTTTGATGGATCCGCACTTGAATGACGTTGAAGATGAACTTGACGACACACTTAGTTAGAAGTTAGAAGTTAGAATTAAGTGTTTGAATTACACTTTTACTTTGATGTTTGGAACTAATACTTTTGTTGTTTTGAATTTTTGTTTAAGTTTTTCAGATTTTAAGAGTTTAAGTATCATTAATCACTATATTATTTTAATTATGATTTTTATTATGACTTATAATATCATAGATTTATATAAAATATAGAAAATACGTATATTGAAAAAAAATAAAAAATATCGCATATTGGATAGCATATGCGACCAGGTGCTCGCATATGCAATATTCAACCCCAGGCATCGCCTGGTCACCTGGCCGCCTGAAAAAGCTTGGGTGGATTCCTTCCTTGAAATGGCACGCCTGTATGCCCAAGAACAGATCAATGTCCCCCAAATCTCTAAAAGGAAATTCCTCTACAAGTCCACTACCGAGCCCACTACGATGATATCATCGACGTAGACAAATAGATATACCAGTACCTTGTTTTGTCTGTAAATGAACAACGATGGATCTATCGCTGATTCACTGAAACCTATTGACACCATAAAATTGTGTAGTCGCCGGAACCAACATCTCGGAGATTGCTTCAGGCCGTAAAGCAACCTATGCAGAAGACATACGTGATCTGGGAACTGCGGATATGTAAGCCCGAATGGCTGTGAGACGACGATGCGCTCCTCAAGATTTTCGTGAAGAAATGCATTCGAAACATCGACCTGGTGAAATTTCCAGCCGTGCGTGATTGCCAACAGCAGAACAAGCCTAATTGATAACGGTCTGATCATCGGACTAAATGTATCGAAGTAGTCAGAGCCATGTATCTGCCTGATTCCATTCGCTACGAGCCTGGCCTTAAATCGATCAATTGACCCATCTTTCTTTGTCTTCAATTTAAAGACCCATTTCGTGTTGATTATTTTGTCCCCTGCCTGTCGTGGTATAAGATTCCACGTATTATTCCTTTTGAGTGCCTCATGTTCCCCAACCATGGCCTCCCACCATTCCGGGATGGTGATTGTCATCTTAGCCGATTTCAGGACTGAAACCTCCGTAGTTGACAAAGCCAATGCAAACTTAGGATTCGGCTTGAAGATGTCGTGCAAACTCCTTGTAACGATAGTTCTTGGCCGAACCTCCTCTTTCTGGCTGCTTAGATTGGTGTCAGTGTTAACAATGTCACGATCCTCGATATCTACTCCTTCCCTGGCATAGGGAAGACCATCGGCTGCCGTTCCGAGAACCGTTGGTGACTCTTCCTCAATATTTTCCGAGTCAAATGCCGGTTCAGTGTTCAAATATTCAACTGTTGACTCAATCGTTGGTGGGTACCCCAATTCAATTGACACGGCTTCATCAATTAAACCGGTGCCTGGGTTAGCCTGAATCGTACCCTTCCCCAAAATAACTAGGGTTACAAATATTCTCCTGGTCCCCGAAGACCTTTTTATTGACGAAAAAATCTCCTTCGTTGAAGACGACGTCTCTGGACGCAAAGACTCTCCGGCTAGCCGGTTCTAGACACAAGTAACAGTTCTGGGCCATGGAGTACCCGACAAAGATACATATTTTCGATTTTGCTTCCAATTTATTAGACCGATAAGCCCTGAGGCATTGAATAATTTAGTGTACTCCGGTGATTTCCCGAACAATGCCTCCATAGGAGATTTACCACCCAACAACGGGGATAAATTTCTGTTGTACAGGTAGCACGCTGTGAGCACCCCATACTCCCAGAAATTATTCAGAAAGCTAAGTGAGCATAACGAAGGAGCGTCACCGTGGTGTCAATAAGATGTTGGTGCCTTCTCTCAACATACCCCATTTGCTGATGGGAGTGAGGTGCGGCCATCCGATGGTGAATCCCCAAATCTGCTAATCTCTTGCCAAGCTTGATAAACTCTTTCACGTTATCTGTTTGCAATGCCAAAATTGGGGGTTTGCATTGCCTTTCCGTCCAGCACCGAAATCTTTCAAACACCCAGTTGTAAATGTTACTCTTGCGCGAAATAGGATACACCCAGTTGTAATTAGTACTGGCGTCGACAAAGTTCATATAAGAGCGACTTCCATCTAAGGATGCTACCGGAGTCGGACCCCAAATGTCTGCGAAGACAAGGTCCAACGGCTTATACGACGTCTTGCGAGAAAAATGGGGAAGAGCATGAGATTTGCGTAATTGACAGGAACTGCATACAGATAAAGATTTTGTAGAAGTTTTTATTACACCATTTTTCTCTAGAATCGACATATAGCCTGAATTCAGATGGCCAAGACGACAGTGCCACAATGAATGAGGTAGTCTTTGGCATGAATTGGCCCAACCATCGCCGGATTATGTCCTCATCGGCAGCTCGTACAAGCCTCTGTTCGCTCTTCCTTCCATTAAAAGATCATCAATGGCCACATCGCGAACTTGTACCTTCTGTTCATCAAAACGAAAAGAGACTTTATTATCAGCATAAAAACGACTAACTGACAACAGATTACACGTAGCAGAGGGGACTAGCAGCAGATCTTCAAGAACTACTTTTCTTGACTCTGTGTTAAACAAACTTTGACCGGATTGAGAAATAAAAAGAGGACTTCCATCGGCCGTAAAAATTCAGTCATTTCCCTTGAACGATCGAGGAAATTGAATGTTCTCCTCAGATGTCGTGATGTATAATGTGGCCCCGGAGTCGAGGTACCGTAATGTCGTTGCATCGGAAGTCGTCGCAACAGTGTTGACCGAACCGCGAGCGCTTCCGGTGGAGCCATGTGCAGACAACATTCGACCATGTGAAGGCGGATACTGCGTCAAATTCAGCCTATTGTAATAGTCAACGGCGTTATCTCTCTTGTGTCCGCAGATCTGGTATTTGACGTCCGAGGGAGTAGACTTGGGATCGGACTTTGCCACGACATTCACCACTCAATTTGAGAAGTTCTTGTCTTTTCCAGTCGTAATTCATGGTCCATCAGCAGTTCTCCATGCTCCGAGAAGGTCAAATTAGGGTCGTAACGTGTGGTCAGAGCCGTGACAAACGACTCGTATTCTTCCCCTAAACCACTGAGAGTGATTAGTATGATTTCGTATTCTTTAAGCCTTTCTCCGGTTGTAGCCAGAGCATCCCTAAGAACTGAGACTTTAGAAATATACTCGTCCATCGTTAATCCCCCTTTCTTGATTGACTACAGCTGAAGACGAAGATGCAGCTGTCGAGTCTGAGTACCGGAGGCGTATAGCTGGAGACTCGACCAGATGGATGCTGATGTCTTGCACGACGCGACTTGAGGAAGAATCGTTGTTGAGATACCAGTGAGAATCCAGCTCAAGATCAATTGATCTTGCTGGATAGCCGTCGGCGTTGAAAGCTCCACACCCCCTAGAACGTAATCCATTAACTGAAATCCACGCAGTATAGCTATGGAAACTACGCTTCCCAGGAAAATAATTGTTCTTATCTAACAGAACACATTTCATCGGCTTCATAACGACCTTTGCCGGCCGTGCGGAAGTAATAAAATCCGGTGAGTGACCGAAATCTGCAATGGGAAAGAACTTCACTAATATACACTAACTCTAACCCTAACACTAACCCTAACCCAAATTTTTTTTTTCATATAGTACTTCTACTCCACAATTTAAAATATACAAATATAATAATATATATATTTTTTTATAATATAATAATATATAATATTTTTATAATATTTTATTTATAAATCATTATCTTATTAATAATTAATTTATTATTATATTTACTATAATTTTCCATAACTGTCCATCTATATCTAGGGATTTAGAAATTTCGTTTTTTCCTCCTCCTACTCCATCTATATCTAGGGATTTATGAATGTACACCATTTATTTAATTTTTGATTTCTTTTTCTCCACTTCACGTGAGTTCGTGACCATAGTTCCATAAAAAAGAATAAAAATATTTTTTATCCACATTCCTTATTTTTAAATTTGTTATTAATTTAGATCTTCTTTTTTTACATAGATAATCAATGAATAAATTTGTGATCAAAAGTCCTAAAATAAATCAACCAATTTCAACTCCATCATCCAATCCACAACTATCTAGAGAGTCACTCGATGTAAGTAAATTACCTTCCGATCAGGGATTGCGAAAAAAGATAAATGACTACCATCCAAATGACGACCGAGATCATATAAGAAGATATTATTTACAAAAGAAACTTTGTCAACCACGTCAACATAAATTTTCATTGAAAATGATTAAAAATCAATCCAGAAGATTTTGTGTATTGTGGTTTAACAAATATGAATTATGAATTGAATATAGTATTTCAAAAAATGTCATTTTCTGTTTATATTGTTATTTATTTCCGGAAACAAATAAAACTGCTTTTACTTGTAAGTAAAATTTGTTTATTAATTTCCTTATAACTTAATTGATTTTTTTTAATCATTGATGTTATTTTTCCTTTTGGATTAATCATGTTTTGCAACTAAAGATTTTCTAAATGGAATAAACCAGAATATTTGAAACAACATGTTGGGAGAGATAATAGTCATCATAATGTTACGTTACTGTTATAATGTTGATATTATATACCGGTACCAAAATATGGCACCTAGTCGAGAACAATTGGATTGGAAAAAAAAAAAAATTTGGTTAAATGATTTAAAATTATCCCCTCGGAGAAAAAATTTCTGATTCGCCGCTGCTTCCATCACTATTAAATAAAAAACTAAGACCCATACGGCTATACCCCATATTAAAACACAAAAACAAAGAAAAAACATCAAATTCATGAGGAAGAATACTCACCAGATCGACTGGTCATAGAAGCTGATGCAAGATCTAACTCGACTAATTCCAGTCAAGATTGATGAGGAAGAAATAGAAGAAGAATTGCCATTGTTGATTGAAGAAGAAGAGAAAGAGACACTGATTCAAGAAATAAAAGAAGATTTAGAAGAGCCTACAGTATTGCTACAAGACGAGTCAGATGAAGAAAAGAAGAAGGCATCAAAGAAGATCGACCTGTAGGTATGAGAATTTTACATTAGAATAATAGTGGTCCGGGTAAAATAAACAAATATATTGTATTTTACTTCTATTTTTTACCAGCAATAATGGTCGGTGTCTTGCAATATGTGTTACTCACTCCTGGACTTGGCATTTTCGATGAATAAATTATGCAAGTTCTTGCATGCTAGGAATGTGCATTTACAAGCTATGAAGAGGGTACTCCATTGCTTATGTGGAACCTTAGACTATGGTTTAAAGTTCATAAAATCTCCTAAAATGCAACTCCATGCATATACAGATTCGGATTGGGTAGGTTGCTCAGACGATCGTCGTAGCACTGGGGGATATTTCATCTTCTTGGGTCACAATTTGATATCATGGTCAGCTCGGACATAGAAAATTGTGGCTCGATCACCAAAGTAAGTGGAGTACCGTTTAATCGCATTTAAATCTTTCCCCTCGTTTTAATCCTACTTGTTCAACGATGTGCCACTTCAATGAGATTTAGTAGGATCGTATTGTACCGGTTAGTCTTGAAGTCTCCCATCAATTCCAGATCAAATCTCCACCCCAAAATCGGACTCTATCTGACACTTTCCATAGCCATCTCAATTTCTCATTCCTCCTTTAAAGACGTCAGAACATCTACGTTTGTAAACTAATCGAATTCGAACTGAATATCATCATATTCGAATTGGAATATATTTAATATTCGAATTCGATTCGCTTACCTATTGAATTTATATTTTGTTATCCGAATTCGAATTCGAATATTGATATTTGGATTCGAATAATATTTATAAAAAAAAACGATTTGATTTATTTTATTTCAAAAAAATCTTGTATTTAATATTTTTTATATAGAACTATAGAAGTAATATAGATTATTATAAAATTTAAAGGTTATATATATGTAAATTTAAATTTTATAATAATATAAATATTTAATTTAAACTAAATAATATCCAAGGTTCATTTAAATTCGGATATCAAAAATGAAATTCGAATTCGTATTTCGGATTTCCAATATTCATTTACAAACATCTCAATAATGCATGCATTAATACATGCTGATGATCGTTGCATGGGATATTAATTAATTACAATACTAATTAAGAGGTGAGCATGAGTCGAGTAAAACCCGAACCCGAACCCAACCCAAACCCGAACATGTCGGGTCCGGGTTCGGGTGGGTATTTTTGATCATGAAATTCGATATAAAATATCCGAACTGTTTTCACCAGATTTTATTGGAAATCGACTCACCCCAAACTCGAAAACATTTATAAATTTTTTAAAAAATATAAATAATAAATGTAAATTAAATTTTGTTTAATATAAAATATTTATAAAAATTTAATATATATATATATTTAATAATTTTTTTTTTTAAATTTAAACCTTAATATTATTATCATTTTCCTCTCTTTTTTAATTTTTATCTTTCATTTCCTCGCCATCATCGGATCTATCTTAATATTTGAATCTTTAACTAAAAATTATTTGATGTTTATTTTATTTAAGATTTTAAAAATTATTTAAGAATTATTTGATTAAATTATTTAAATAACATAGTTTTTATACAAATTTTTTTAAAAAATTATTAAACTCGAACCGGACTAAACTCGACATCCGAATCGGGTTCTATAATTTTAGATGTTCTCAAGTTTTGATCTGAATTCCATTTCAAAACTCGGATTCAAATCAGGGCAAACCAGACTCTTTCCCATTTTTACTAATTATGCAGTAATTAGGGTGTTAAACGAGCCCAGTCGAGCTTTGGCTTATTGAGTTGGCCTCGGGCTCGACTCGTTAAGGAGTTATCCAAATTTGGGCTCGGCTCGTTAATGATTTGTCAAGGCTCGAAAAACGCAAACCCGGGCTCGCAAAGTTGGGCTCGAATTTAACCTGAAATTGCACGTTAAAATAAATATTTGAAGAAGTAAGGTATCAAACCAACAACCTCTCCCATGCTAAACAAATACTTGACATCTAAGCTATATCATCATTTTCTTAAAATATAATATTTTTTATTATTATTATACTTCTTTTACAGAACGCACCGAGCTTAATGAGCCGAACCAAACCGAGCTTGGAATGTCCAAGCTCGAACTCGGCTCGTTGAGCCTAACGAGCTTGAGCTTCAGGCTTGGTTCGTTGGGCTCGCGAGCCCAGACCGAACCCATCGAGCTTTATTTGACACCCTAACAGTAACACGTCATTAATTCTTCACCCTTTAATCAAATTAATTTGTTTTTTTGAATAGACAAAACGAAATGCTGACCGTTAATTAAAAATAAATTGGAATATTGGGCATGCATGCGTGCATTGAAAATGCTGACAATAAATTAAAGTAGAAAGTTAATTAATTGATAGATGTAATTATAGCCACTTCGATCTTATAAACTAATTGATGTTTTGAAGATGGCGGCTGATTGCATAGAGCAAATTTGTCATATGCATAGCGGTTAATTTAATTAATGTCATAAATTGTAACCTTTATAATTGATTAGTAATTCATAAAGATTCTTTATTATTCTATGAAATTAATCTTAATCAAATAATTTTTTTATTTTATGAATAACATTTATATTAATTATTTACCAAAATTTATGTTAACT
The DNA here is from genome assembly GCA_001185155.1 of Zostera marina. Taxonomy (NCBI): domain Eukaryota; kingdom Viridiplantae; phylum Streptophyta; class Magnoliopsida; order Alismatales; family Zosteraceae; genus Zostera; species Zostera marina. The sequence goes on along the minus strand of LFYR01001699.1, from coordinate 492,824 downwards.
TATAACTATTAAATTACAAAAGAGTGGGAAATTAGTTTTTTTTTAACTTATTTTTAAATTTCTACAATTTCCCATTAAGAAATTAAAGACCAGGTTTGGGACGGGCGGTTGTTAGTATATAAAACTTAAGACTTGGATCTGATCCCGTCCCATTAACACACATTCTCCATCCAGATGTACCATCACTACGTCGGATAACCACGTAGGGTATTCAACCGGTCGGACTAAAGAGGCCCGTAGGATATTCGAGATCTCCTCGATTGTCGTTTTTTTTCTTTCCGTACGGAGTGTGCGCATCCTTTGCTTTGCCGGACGCGAGTCATCTTTGATGTCAAGTTTGTACTTTGACGACATTCCCTTTAACTCTTTCAAGTTTTTTGCAAATATATATGTCCCTCGTTGCTTCTTAGCATATTAATAACGACCGTCCTCATCTCTTGGGAAAGTTGTAACCCAATCTTATTATTGGTACAATCAGTATAGGACATGGTAAGCATCCTACTTTATATCTACTTTTACTGTTTGCTACAACATAGTTAACTACTTTCTACACTGTAAAGACTTTAAGATTTTAACCAAGATTTATCGATCTCTATATAAATATGATATTCATATAGTCAGTAAAAACAATTTAATTAAACATTTATTAATATAATTTAATTTAATTAAACATTTATTAATATAATATAATATAATATAATATAATTAAATTAAATATTTATTTAATTTAATTAAACATTTATTAATATAATATAATATAATATAATATAATTAAATTAAATATTTATTTAAGAAATTTAAAAATAATAAAATATTAAAAAATAATAATTAAACAATTATTCATTAACTAAAAAAATGAATATTAATTATTTAATTACTTTTATTTATTTTTATTTTATTTTTTTAAAATAAATTAATTATTTAAAAAATTATTTAATTCATGGAAATTACTAATCAATTAAAAAATTAAACAATTACTTAAACAATTTAAAATTAATTATTTTTTAAACATTCTTTTAATTCAAGCATATTTTTAACATATATGAATTATTTAAGACTATTTACAAAATAACATTCAAAATAAACTAAATTAAGATAAAATAAAGGCAATAATTATACTTCTCAGTATATCGAAATATAAATCGAAACAATATAGTTATCAGTAACTCTAATAATATAAATCGAAATATAAAAATCAGTAAGAATATAAATATAAAAATCGAACATTAATAAAATCGAAGGGGAAGAATTTGAAGGTGAAGAAAGGAAATAGATTAAAAATAAATATCACTAAGCAGAAATCCAAAGGGAAAAAGAGTAGGATTATAAAGTGAACAAGTAAGAAGAAAAATGAAGCGAGAAACAAAAACATACTTGATGAGGGTGGAACCCGATCAGTGCTTGGTGACACATCGAACAAGCGTCAAGCAGGAAACTTGATGGTGTGTGGGCTCGCGCTAGGATGCTCACACACACAACTCTCTACTGTTACTCTTGCTAATGATCAATCCCCTTCCCTGTTGAACTAGGGGAGGTATTTATAGCCTCGTGGAGGCTCCGCGCGATCGCCCGGCCGTCTTCGCAGGAGACGCACAGTCGCAGTGGGGCCTTTTCTGCGGTCGATCGACGGTATAGCTTACCCCGGGCGACCACAAACCATGTCACCCAGTTCCTTAGCTTCATGACCTCCATTGGGTCGATTTTTTGCCCGACTCGAAGAATCTCAATATGGGCGTCCTTCAATCCCCTACAGTTATTAAGCAACAGGCCAGGCCGCTAACCTCTCCGGATCTTGTCGGGTGTTCCTGGTTCTCGATCCGGACCCACCTGCCCTCCGGCCTTCCCGAGGACGCCCCTAGCTTGGCCAGTGTGTCCGCCTCCCCGTTGCCTTCTCTCCCTATTTGGGTGATTTTCCATTCGCTGAGCCGCCCTAGGGCGGCCTGAGCCTCCGCCACGTAGGCCGACATTGAGTCCTCCTTGGACACGAATTCGCCCCTCACCTGATTTGCGACCAAACGAAAGTCCGTGTGGAGATGCACTTTTTCCGCCCCGAGAGACGCGGCTGACCTTATTTCGGCTAGGAGGGCCTCGTATTCAGCCGCGTTGTTGGTCGCTCGGAAGCCGAAGTATATCGAATATTCGATTTTTTCCCCCGTCGGGGCCTTTATCACTACCACAGCGCCACAGCCTGCATTGCTAACCGAACCGTCGATGTGGACCGTCCACCATTTCTCCTCTGTCGGGGTCTGCCATCGGGGGGTGAGTTCAGCCATGAAATCGGCTACAGCCTGCCCTTTTATTGCCTTTGCCGGGACGATCTCTATGTGGAACTCACTAAGCTCCATGGCTCACTTCGTGAGGCGCCCAGATACATCTGGCTTCTGTAGGAGCTGAAGCAGTGGGTGCGTCGTTGGGATGGTTATCGTGTGGGAAGTGGAAGTACGATTTCAACCTTCGGACCGCCGAGACCACCGTTAGAGCTAGTTTCTCGTTGTCCGGGTATCTCTCCTCTGCCCCTTGCAACGATCGAGAATAGTAGTACACCGGCCTTTGTGCTCCGTCTGCCTCTGACAGGAGTACCGCGCCGACGGTCGCGTCCGAGTAGACGACGTACATTGTGAGTGGTTCACCTCGGACGGGCGGGAAGAGCGTCGGTAGGTGTGCGAGCTTTCTTTTCAGCTCCCCGAATGCCGCCTCGCAGTCGCCTGTCCACACCACTTACGGGCCGGGTGACTTTAGCAGCTGGAAAAATGGGCGCAGCCGGTCCGCTGTTCTTCGTAGGAACCGGCTAAGGGCTGCAACCCTGCCATTCAGCTTTTGGACATCCTTTATGGTCCGTTGTGGGGTCATTCCCATGACAGCCTCCACCTTTTCCTTTCAGGGCTTCATGCCCTCCGGGGTGATTCTGAACCCCAAGAAATGACCCTCGTTCACTCCGAACGCGCATTTCTTTGCCTTTAGTCTCAATTCTGCCCTCCTGATGTTGCGGAACGTCTCTTCCAGGTCGGCTAGGTGTGTCTCCACCTTCTTCGACCGAACAAGTATGTCGTCGACGTATACCTCCACGTTCCTGCCGATCTGCTCCTCGAAGACTTTGTCCATCAACCTCTGGAAAGAAGCTCCCGCATTCCTTTGTGCCCGCGTCGGTGATGAATGATGTCTTTTCCTCTTCCGCCCAGGCCATGGGGACCTGGTTGTATCCCGAGTGCGCGTCCATGAAGCTCAACATTTCACAGCCCAAGCTCTGATCCACCAGTCTGTCGATCGAAGGTAGCAGGTAGCTGTCCTTGGGACATGCCTTGTTGAGATTTTTAAAATCGACGCTCATGCGCCAACCGGCGTCAACCTTTCTGACCATTACGACGTTGGATAGACACTCCGGGTACCACACTTGGCGAATGAAACCTACGTCCAGGAGTTTCGCGACCTCTGCCTCGGCTGCGTCCCTCTTTTCCACCCTCAGCGGTCACACCTTTTGTCGGACCCCTCGATCCCCCGTGGCAACCGCGAGCTTGTGCTCCACCGTTGCCCGAACCACTCCTCCTAGTTCTCCCAATTCGGCCACGAACAGGTCCTCATTTCTCCTGAGGAGGCCCTCTAGGTCCTTCTTGAATTCTCTTGGGAGGTTTTTTTCCCACTCGCACTTCGCTTCGCGCGAGGGGTAAAAGCACTATGGAGGACGCCAATTTCGGCTTTGGGGATTCTTCACGTAGCGCGTGCGGTAGCCCTTTGTTAGAGGTCATCACCTCCCCTACTGAGTTGTAGTAGCACTCGCGGGCCTTTTTCTGGGACCCTCTCACCGTGCACCCGCCCACCTTCGTTGGTGGTGAGACATACATGATTACGTCAGTCACTCCCAACAACGCCCTTCAACAAGGACTAGGGTTCCGCCGCTTTACGCCGGACCCTCGGAAGGCATCCACAGTGCGGAGCAAGTGTCTACGTCAAGTACTCAAGGCATCACCTGGGACTCGTCGACTGGGACTATCAAGTCGCCGATTCCAGGGGTGCATCGCCGACTCCGAACAGGACACTCGGGTCTGGTAGAACGAGGACCTGACCCCAATGGAGTCGGCGACTCCACCTCTGAATCGGCGACTCCACCTCTGAATCGGAGACTCCCATACCTGAGTCGCCGACTCCCAGGCGTTACTTGAGAGGGTCCACGTGGTTATGGCACCCTTAATTGGGCACCATAATGGAGTGGGCCCCACGCTAATGAATGGGGAAACGTCCCCAGGACCCTATAAAAGGCGTCCTAGGGGTGTCCTCCAATATGATCTCCACTTGACTCACAACACTCTACACTAGAGCATCAAGGAGATGAATCGCCGCTTCCCACGTGAGTCGCCGATTCCCCTCCTCTTCTGCAGGTATTTGACGTAGATTGCACGGCGTGGACTCGAAAGCCTCCGGCCCTCCTCGCAACCCCGTGAGCCCACTGGTAGCAGATTTCGTACTTCATCAGCTGGCGCCGTCTGTGGGACTATCGAACTACGATATCCCGTCGTAATCGCGAAATTTTTTTCGCAAAGTTTGGCTCGATTCCCTTCGGGTGAATCGCTGACTTTGTGTCAAGGAATCGTTGATTCATACAGGCAATCGCCGACTCTACCTAGTGAGTCGTCGATACCGGGATAAGTCTGTTAGCTAAGAGTGTTGTCCATGACTTGGTTCAGAATGCCTATAAGTTGAATCGTCAATTCCACCTTGGGAGTCGCCGATTCCTTTAGCTTTTTGAACAAGTGCTGTCAATGCCTTTTGCTCTGGAGCATTCACTTTCGCATAGGTTGGATTTTTCATAAAAAATCTTCTATCCTCATCTGAATCGTCGATTCCCACTTGAATCGACGACTCCCACCTGAATCGGCGATTCGCACACTGAGTAGGCGATTCCCACACATGAATCGTCGATTCGGTCCTTGTCTTCATTCATCACTTTGGCTGAATAAGACCACTCAAATCTTCATTCATCACATAGCCCAGATCTTTGACCGAAACGAAAATCTATCGCTTTGGCTGGATTCGCATCGTCGTTTCGGTAACAAAAAAGAGTATGGGGCTTTTCGACTTTTTTCACTTTCAGTGATTCTGTTGGTCCACCTCTGGAATTCTCATATCCTATTTTGGAGATCCTGAGACCACACATCACGTGAAAAAAGTTTTCTCTACGAGTACAAAAAAGCAGAATTTCCCAATAGTGCAAGGAGCCTTTTCTGGGATAGGTCTAAACAGGGATCCCAAAAACCATCTCCGGCGGCACGATTTTCTGCAGAAAAATTGCAAAATATTTGCGATATTTTTTGTAATTTCAAACTTTGGTGACTAGAAGTACTGCTCAAGGGGGTCACTAAACTACAAAGAAATATTATACAAAATTTTTTCTGTTTTGTGACACCCGGGGAGGCAGGTACCTACCCATAGCTTCTGACACTTCGGAAGAACTTCCACTCGTAGTCTGTTGCTTCGACCCAATAGAAGCAACCATCCCATTTATGGTTCCTTTTACTAAGAATCATAAAAAGAAAGTTCCCGCTATTGCTACTAAAGTAGGAGCTTCTGGTAGGAGGGTTGGTTCCCGTATTGTACCTACTTCCAATGCACCATTGTCGGCACATGAGGTGCCCTCATCACTCCCACCAAATGGGGGAGTGAACCTAACTCCTGCGCTAGAAGAGACGTTGATTAACTTTATGGATTCCATAGAAAAAAGAGTTAGCAGCCTCGAGAAAGCGAGGGGCCACAAGACCATCATCCGCGAAGGAGCGGGTGAATCTGAGTCTTACTATTCTCCATCTGCGGAGAAAAAGAGAAAATCTACAGTCCCTACTAAAGCAAGGGCTGGACCTAGTAAGAGTTGCACTAACAAGACTCTTACGACACGGTTCGTGGAAGATCTCCGTCGGAAGCTGGCCGACAACTCAGTCGCCAGCAGCCCGATCGAGTTTCTAAGAATGAAAAGTGCTCCTTTTCACAAGGACCTTTTGAAAAGATCCTTTCCACCAACCTGACGGGTACCCAGGATAGAAGCGTATGACGGTTCGAGTGATCCAAAAGATCACATCAACCTCTACCTTAATGTCTTGGAACAGACCACCGATAACGGGTTGTTTTGTCGGGTATTCCCTGGCACTCTCAAAGGAAGCGCTTATCGGTGGTTTTTTGGTCTGCCAGCTAGCTCGGTCTCCAGCTTCGCGGACCTTTCTTCAAAGTTCATCACCCAACATGTGGGGATGATCAGAATAAAACATAGTTCCAATGCACTACTGGCACTACGACAGAACAAGCTGTCTCTCTGAGGGATTACACGATTAAGTTCACTTCGATGATGACAGAAGTGAACGACTTAATCCCAAGTCTGGCCATATCTGGATACATAAGAGTATTGGTATCCTTCTCCCCTTTGGCCCATAATCTGATGCTCCATAAAGTGGAGACCCTGCCCGACCTCTTCTAACGAGCTCAATCGTTCATTGAGATAGAAGAGGAGAACAATGACAAGCTGAACGGATTCGAGCCGCCCAGCCGGAAAAAACCTCGCTATGCTACAAAAAATACATACGAGGATACAAGTTCCCATTCCGAAACCTCACTAGTCTTCCTCGATACAGAGAGGAGTTTTCGAGCAGCAGTTATGACCATCAAAGTCGTAACTTATACTCTCAGTCTGGTAACAGTTATGGCCACGAAAGTCGTAGCTCACACTCTCGGCCCAGTAATAGTTAAGACCACCAAAGTCATAGCTTACGCTCTCAATCCTATGACAGTGATGGAAACCAGAGCCACAGTTCACAGTCACAATCAAGTCCATCACGCTAGTAGTGAGGAACTATTATCCGTTAGAAGGAAGATAGGATTGGCTAAAGTAACCAGGTAGGCTATGCTTCTATCAGTGGCAACCAACGACCAAAACACGTTGATTCTTTTGTTTGTTGCTTATACTATTCTCATATATTCTCAATAGCGATATTATTCTAAATAAATCTCTCTTTAATCCATGGAGATACTATGCAATGTATATGCCATATCATATTTAGAATAATCACCCATCGCTTCGGACGGATCAATCATCCATCGCTTCGGTTGGATGACGTTCGTCACTTCGACCTCATATATCATCCATCGTTTTGGCTGAATGATACCCATTACTCAGACCTAACTTACGACCCACGAGTCTAGGTGATGGTTACCAAATCCAATTTACGTCCAGAGTGGCTAAATTGCGATTGTGATTTTGGAGTCTAATGGCTCACTGATTTCTCGCCGCCGATATCAAGATCTGTTGCAGTTCGTGCTGATTTCTCGCCGCCGATCTACTGCCACTGCTCCTGCAACTCGTTGATTACTCGCGATTTGTTGGAGTCCGATCACTTGCTATCTGTAACTAACCGATCGTTGCAGTCTAGTTTGATTTTTTTTCTTCCCTTTTTTCAATCATCGATCTGTTATCTTGCGATTCCGACCTGTTATCTTGCGAGTTTGATTATTGTTTTTTCCGATTTGCTAAACTGGTTTAATAAATCGTTCTATTATAATAGTTTAAATCGATTTGTTTTGTTGTTATTTTTTTTTTGCTGTCATCAATCGATCTGTTATCTTGTAATCTTGCTGTCATCGATTTCTGATTTTGCTTGATGTCATCGATTTCTGATTTTGTTTGCTGTCATCGGTCTGTTATTGTGCTATTGCGATTCAGATTTTATGTGATATTTTTTCTCTCACCGCTGTTGTCTTTTGCGACCTGCTTTGTTATATTCAGAATTTTTTTTAAATTAATTCAGAATATGTAGAATACTAAATATCACATCTGCTGATTGATCAGATTTTTTTTGGGGTAATCTGGTCTAACCTCTCAAATTTGGTTCCAATTCGACTTTCGGTGATCGAACTGGGAAAGTCGATCTGGAAAAATCGACCTGGGTAAAGTCAACCTCCCATAAGTCGACTTGGAACCTCCCACAACCTATATGGATATTTTCGTTCACTTTAGGCTATCCGAGTTTTGGTTCTTGGTATCGTGACCAAATTCAGGATATATACTTGATGGGGGTGAAACCCGACCAGTACTCCAAGACGCGCAAGCAAGCGCCAAGCGGGGAACTCCGCGGGAAACCGGACCGGAACTCAAGTGTGCAGAGCTCTGCTTCGCTAGGAATCCTTTCGCTCCAAATGACCTGCCTTTAATGAGTGGGGGGTGCCCTCTATTTATAGGGGTTCTTATGGGGGCAATATGGTCATTTGGGCAGTAACCGCCTAACTGCCCAACTGATCATATTGGGTCCAGGGGTCGACTTTCCAGAGATCGACTTTCTGGGGGTCGACTTTTCCTGGTGGTCGACTTTACTCAAAAGTCGATCCCAGGGAAGTCGATCCTCAGGAAAGTCGATCTTCCTAGGATTCGACCTGGGACCTCCCCAACCCTAGAATAGATACCTCAACTCATCTTAGGCTATCCGGACTTCTAGTTGCTGGTAGGTTGTGACTGTGTTCGGGATACTGTATCACCAGTACTCCCCCCTCCTCTGCGTATTAGATACTTTGGGATGCGTCTTTTAGTACTATGGTCTGCGTGTCGGACCCTGTACTATCAGTATTCCCCCCCTCTTTGCGTGCTGGGATGTGGATTTCTGGTGATGTCCCTGGATGTAAGATCCTCTCTCACCAGTACTCCCCCCCCTCCACGCCTGCGAGGTTGTACCTATGCTTCCACGGAGGTTGTCACGCGCTTTTGCCAACTATTGTCCGGTTTGTCCTAGCCAAAGCCTACTCCTTGCACACCTGTCCGACCTGATTCTCCCGCGGAACCCTGCTTGCCCACCTTGACGCCTTGCCTGAGCTGTCCTTGAGCACTGTTTGAGTTCTCTTCCCTGTGGCGGGTTTTGAGAGTACCCGACCCCCTCCTTTTTTCCGCCTTTCTGCGATAGGGGCTGAGTGTGCTTCCTCGTCTACCCACGTTCATCCGTGGGTGAGGACTATTACTTGAATACTTGCCCCCTCCTTTTGCTCGCCTTTCTGCGACTGAGGCTAGGCGTGACTCCTCGTCTACCCACGTTTATCCGTAGGTGAGGATTGTTACTTGAATACTTGCCCCCTCCTTTTGCTCGCCTTTCTGCGACTGAGGCTAGGCGTGACTCCTCGTCTACCCACGTTCATCCGTAGGTGAGGATTGTTACTTGAACTTGCCCCCTCCTTTTGCTCGCTTTTCTGCGACTGAGGCTAGGCGTGACTCCTCGTCTACCTACGTTCATCCGTAGGTGAGGATTGTTGTTGAGTACGTCCCTCGTCTAACCTACGTTCTTCCGTAGGTGAGGTTTACTCTTGGGCACTTGCCCCTCTGTCTATATTTTTGTAAAACGGGGTGTGTGTTTAGCCGATGTATCCCCCGTCTAACCTACGTTCTTCCGTAGGTGGGGCTTACTTTTGCCGATGTGTTCCCCGTCTAACCTACGTTCTTCCGTAGGTGGGGTTCACTTTTGAGTACATCCCTCGTCTAACACTACGTTTCCGTAGGTGAGGTTCACCCTTTAGCTGATGTGTTCCCCGTCTAACCTGCGTTCTTCCGCAGGTGGGGTTCACTTTTACCGATGTGTTCCCCGTCTAACCTACGTTCTTCCGTAGGTGGGGTTCACTTTTGAGTACATCCCTCGTCTAACACTACGTTTCCGTAGGTGAGGTTCACCCTTTAGCTGATGTGTTCCCCGTCTAATCTGCGTTCTTCCGCAGGTGGGGTTCACTTTTAAGTACGTCCCTCGTCCAACACTACGTTTCCGTAGGTGAGGTTCACTTTTTAACTGATGTGTTCCCCGTCTAACCTACGTTCTTTCGTAGGTGGGGTTCATTTTTAAGTACGTCTCTCGTCTAACACTATGTTTTCGTAGGTGAGGTTCACTTTTTTTCTTGGATGGGATATGCATCCTGACTCTGTTACCATTAAGACTTTCCCTACCCACGTTCTTCCGTAGGTAGAGTTAATTTGGCGTCCTACTTTGTTACTGCGTCCAGTAATAGTAGGAGTTCAAATATCTTTATATGGCTCAGTTCATTTTGCTGCCGTATCCCCGTCCGAGTTGTGGACTTCCACGATTTCTCCGGAGCATTTTGTGTTACACCCTCCTGTCTTGGTGCGTCTCTGCAACTCCAACTTGTCTGGGTTCTTTTTTCTGTGCCCTTTTTCTGTGGGAAGAAAAAGTCGATCCCCTGTTGATTTTGCTCGACTTTGGCTAAATGTCGATCCCTTATCGAGTTTGGTCGACTTTTGCGAAATGTCGATTCCTTGTTGACTTTGGTCGACTTTTGCCAAAAAGTCGATTCCTGGTGCTTTTGGTCAAAAGTCGATCCCTTGTGTAAAAAAGTCGATTTTGCCCTTTTTGTCCTTTTGTGCTGTCCTAGAGTCTATAAATAGGACCCCTAGGTTCTTCTTTTCCTTCATCCATCCATGGCTCTTCTTGTGAGTCTCTTTGCTGATTTTATTCAGGGAGAGATTGAGGAGCTGGATCGGATTTTGAATATTTTGGATCCTCGGTCGTCAACCTTGGATCTTCCTTCTCTGCGCCAGCTTATTGTTGAGTGGCAGAGTGTTGCTGTTGCTGCTAGGGAATCCATATTTGAAGAATGGTCTGGTGGCGATCTTCCGCCCGCCTCTTCTTCTGTTGTCCCTCCTCGTGGCCGACGTCGGAGGCGTCCCCGTCGCGGTGCTTCCCCGCTGGATCAGGTCCCTCGCCGCTTACGTCGCCGTATCAATTTTAATTAGGAACCTGTAATATTTTTCATTCATCATTTTTGTGACTTTGAATAAATATATATTTTTACCTTTTCCTTTACTTGACTTACACCTTTACTTTGAAGTACGTTAGTGTAACCGATTCTTTCTTTTGGTCAATACCATATTTTTTGTCCTTTTCTGAAGATGTCGGATTTTTGACAACGAGTCGATCTCATTTCTCCCTGGAAATGTCGATGTTGCCTAAAAAAGTCGATCTCATCTTTTTCTGAGGATGTCGATGACTGCCGATCCTTTTCTGAAGATGTCGGATTTTTTGGTAACAAGTCGATCTCATTTCTCCCTGGAAATGTCGATGTTGCCCAAAAAAGTCGATCTCATCTTTTTCTGAGGATGTCGATCAGAGTAATGCGGAATGTCGATCCTGTCCTTCTTTTTTGAAGGCATCGAATTCCTTGCCAAATGTCGACGTCTATCCCCCTTTTTTGGGAATGTCGAACTTAATTTCCTGCAGAATGTCGATCCTGTCCTTCTCTTTTGAAGGCATCGACTTTCTTGTCAAATGTCGACGTCTATCCCCTTTTTTGGGAATGTCGAACTCAATTTTCTGTGGAATGTCGATCCTGTCCTTCTCTCTTGAAGGTATCGAATTCCTTGCCAAATGTCGAAGTCTATCCCCCTTTTTTTTGGGAATGTCGAACTCAATTTGCTGTGGAATGTCGATGGTTTTTCTGAAATGTCGATGAATCTTCCTGGGATGTCGATGCCATCTAGTTGGGTTTTGGGGTTTTTCGCAGACTGGGCCGTCGTGGGCCTGCCGGGCCCGTGGGCTTCCCGGCCCAACGGGTCGACCCGGATGAACAGTGCCCGCGACGGTTCGTCTTCGACTTTCCCCTATAAATAGCGGAGGGGGGTTCACTTCCTCCTCACTTGTTTCCTTCGCTCTGAGGCATCGACTTTCCTCGCATCGACTTCCACTTTCACCGCTTCGACTTCCAGCTTCTCCGCTTCGACTTCCAGCGTCTCCGCTTCGACTTCCAGCGTGCGTGAGGCTTCGACTTGAGCCTTGGAGGTGCAGCTTTCTGGGGTCCGACTTTTGTTGTCGGGCTCTTCCGAGGCTGCACCGGGTTCGACTTCCTTGGGGTCCGACTTTTCCGAAAGTCGGTCCCTTTCGAAGTTGTTCCCCATTGGACTGTGGTCCGACTTTGTGAGGTTTGAAGCCTTGTCATCGACTTTTCAAAGTTGGATCCATTTTTACTGGGATCGACTTCCTGAGATCCTTGTCTCCCGAAGGTCGACTTCCCTGGGATCGACTTCTGAGGTCGACTTCCCTTATGTTGCAAGTTCGATTCCCTGAAGTCCGGATCGACTTTTCTTGGGATCGACTTTTGCCATGACTTAGGCTGACTTGCTATGTTCTTCGTGCAGGTTCATAATGTCTTCTGACAAGAACTCGCAGCAAGACCTTTCTCTTGATGAGGCTATTGATGCCAGCCTCCAGACTCCTCAGGTTGATGTTGTCGTGACGGAGAATGTTAACATCGAGGTTCAGGACGTTCCTGCTGAACCAGAGTCTGTTCGGACTGCTCCTGCCGTAACGGAGCCTAGAGTCGCTTCATCTTCTTCCTTACCTATTGGAAGTAAGCGAAAAGCTCTTTCCCGTCGTACGCGCAAGCCCGTACCTAGTAAGTTACTCATTTATTATCTATTTCGTAACTTACTCTTTATTTGTTTCTTTTTGTTTGTAGGTGCTCCCCACTCTTCCCCCGCACGTTCCAGTTCGGGGTCTTCCACATCTAGCTCGGGAAGCTCGGGTTCTTCCTCCTACTACTCTTCTTCCTCGGAGGATGTAGATATTGGAGGAACCCCTCCCTCCGTTGTTAGGACTCCTCCTACCATTATTTTATCTTCCATTCCTGAGGAGCCTCCTACTTCGGAGAATTTATCCGTGACTACGGACAGTTCTGTTCAACTTCCTCCCGAAGTTCGTAGTCAGAATATTCAGATTTTAGAAAGTTCTCCTTTGGGTTACCCCCCCGAGACGAGGGACAAATACCCCTTTCCTTCTCCCCTTGAGGAGAAGAGCGCCCCATCCTTCTATCGGGAGATGGATGGTTCTTGGCGTCAGTGGTCCGTTCTTGTTCGCAACGGTTTCCACGTCGTCCCTATCCTTGACCAGGGCGAATATGGAACTGGATATGGTTCCTTCTGTGCAGTCTCTCTGACTGATATTCCGGGCTCCCCTTTCTTCTAATGCGGGTAGCTGTTCTAACACCCTTTCCTTGGATGCCGCCCAAAGAATTTTGAGGGTTTAGAGCTTAGAGAGAGAGTGTACTGGGCGTACCCCTCTGAGAATACTAGTGATGTGCCCCCCTATTTCATGCTGGCACTCCATCGTATATATTTCACTAACTTTCCGATCCTTCCGATCCCTTCCATAGTTAGTGAAATAGTCCTATACTCTGGATTGTGCATCTCCCAAATGGGTGCCGCCTTTTTCTTCTATGTCAGGGGCTTCATTAATGTTCTTAGGGATGCTGGCATAGTCCCCACTGCTCGGCTGTTCTTCCACTTCTTCACATTCCAAAATCCGAAGAATGGCAGCCCTTTCATTGCATGTGCCAGCCGTGCTACCTCCATCACTCACTCTGCCCTCTTGAAAGATCCTCCGACCAGGCGGAACAAGAGTGAGTTCATCTTTGTGGATTGCAGGTTATGCCCTGGCAGCAGACTTCTCCCTGCATCCACTAGTGGTCGCAAGCCCATTCCTCGTCCTGATCTGACTGAGGATGAGGGAGCTTCCGTGCAAAGGCTGGCCTTTTTGCATCCTATCGCTGTGCCTGTCGGTCACGCGATTGAAGATACTTTTAACCGACAAAGTCTTCCTTTGCCTGTTTTTCCTTTTATGTTTTCTATACATATGTATCTTCTAACTCTGTTTTTATACCTTGCAGATTTTTATATGCATAACCCTGGAGGTGTCCCTGAACGCGTTGGGCAAAATGAAACGGGCTCCAAGGTTTATGCAGCTGCCTCCAAGCCCTCCGATGCTGATCATCTGAGGCAGCGTGCTCTGGAGAACGCCTACACTATGGCGCGTTCCCCTACTCCTCCTGACGAAGTCCCACGAACTGAGGAAGGGGAGGTACCTCCGGAGGTACCCAAAGACACTACTCCTGGGCAGTCTCCTGCTGCTTCTAGGCCATCCAACCCCTTCCCTACTCTGTCAGAAGAGGAGCGGGAGAATACAGAGAAAGAGACTCAGTCTGAGCGGACTGAGAAAGCTACCGAGAAAGAGATCTCTGAAAGGAGAAGAAGAAAAGAACGAACTCCTCCTCCCAGGACCAACTCACCTCCTTCGAGGAAGTCGAGGAGACACTCTCCCAGGCGACGAACTCCTCCGCGCCGGAGATTTTATGCTGGGGAGTCCTCCCGGGGTCGATACAATTATTCTTCCACCCGGGAGACACAACTGCCGGGGTACCAAGGTGCACACCCCCGGAATTATGGGTCCAAGTTTCTTCTGACCCCTGACACGGATACCGCCCGGACTACACTGCGGGCCATATCTGGGTATCCGATGGACCGGACTGTCGAAGAAATCGGACAGAACCTGAGCAACGTGAGTGCTTTTATTTTGATTATTTTTATGAGCGTGTCCTTACCCATTCTTTCTTTTTGCAGCTCACCTACTTGTTTCAGGGCCGCCTCTCTTCTTTGTCTCGTCTCCGTGACTACCAGTCTATGGAAGACGAGCTGAAGAAGGTGAAGCGCCGATGCAAAGATCTGGAAGGCGAGGTTTCACAAAAGGTTTCAGACGCCTCAACTCTGTCTGCCACCAATAAGAAGTTGTCTGCGGATTGGGCTGTTCAAAGGAATCTCTTGAGAGATAAGGAGCAGGAAATCTCCAAAGTCAAGGGAGAGTTGGGGGCTGCAGGGCTGGAATTAGCAACTGAACGTGCCAAGATTATAATTAAAGATTCGATGATCGTTGATCTTGACCGCCAGCGCGAGAATGTTGAGGCGAATCTTAACTCCTGCCGGGATCAGAACTCTATATTTTCTCACCAATTGGATGAGAGTTATGAGGAGAACAAGAAGTTGTTGAAGTCGCTGGATGATCATAAGAACTCAATATTGCGACTAGAAGAAATGGACCGGGTAAAGACTGAGGAGGTCCAACGCCTGACTGAGGAAGCTCGACAGGCTACTGAAGAGCTTCAACGTATGATCGACCATCTGGAAAAGCTCAAAGTTGACTATCTTGCCAATGTGCAAGATTACAATGACTTGGTTGATCTGGGTCCTCATGTTTGCCCTGGTTTCGAGGCTGAGGATGTCCACAACTGGGCCCGCAAGTACCCCAAGGAAGCTACCGAAGTTTGAAATCGGGCGCTTGCGGAAGAAGAGGATGAGGAGAATGAAGAAGAGGAGGTTCTGGGGGCGCTTGCTGACGTTGATAAAGATTTTTCCGTAGAAGATCAAGATAACAACGATGCAGAGGGTTCTAAGGATACCCCCCCCTCCTAAAATAGATTAAATCCTCTATCTTATCCTTTTAACTGTTGTAATTTACATTCCTCTGTAATTCTTTTTAAATCAATATATGGAATGTATTTTCAAGTGTTCTGATAGCTAACTAGATAACGTATTAGTTACATAGTTCAAACTATTATAAGAGTAATTATAATCCTACTTAATTGTTTAAAAGTACAACTGTAGGTTATCTGCGTGCCAAGTATTAGGAATGCCTGTTCCATCTTCCCGCTTTAACTTGTACGTGCCTGGTCGGAGTTCTTCCTCCACCACATATGGTCCTTCCCAATTTGCGCCTAGTTTGCCTTTAGAGCAGTCTTTTCTACCGACACTCGCTCTTCTCCATACTAGGCTTCCTTTTCTTATCGCTTTACCCTTGACATTCTTGTCGTGATATCTAGCGATACTTTGTTTGTAAGCTGCATTCTTTGCCTGTGCATTATCCCTAAGCTCATCCACTAAGTCCAGAGTTATCGCACATGATCTCATGTTTTCTTCCGTGTCATAGGATAACACTCTGACTGTTGGAATGCTTAGCTCTGTTGGGATTAGTGCTTCCATTCCATATGCTAGTGAGAACGGGGTTTCTCCGGTGGGTGTCTTTTCAGTGGTTCTATACGCCCACAGGATCTCTGGTAGTAGATCTGCCCACGAACCTTTGGCCTGTTCGACTTTTTTCTTCAGTCCCTGAACGATGGCTCTGTTTGTGACTTCTACTTGCCCATTACCCTGTGGTCTGTATACCGATGAAAAATGGATTCTAGTGCCCATGTTCTCGCACAATCTCGTAAACTCCCCACCGGTAAACTGTGTACCGTTATCTGTCACTATATGCATTGGAATACCGAATCTGCACATTATGCACTTGAAGACAAACTTCGTTGCTGCTCCTTGAGTTATCTTGGGTACAGCTAGTGCCTCGACCCATTTAGTAAAGTAATCGACAGCCACAAATATAAATTTAGCTTGGCCTGTCGATACTGGAAATGGTCCCACAATATCTAATCCCCACATTGCAAAGGGGATGGGGCTTTCTACCCCTGTTAGCTGAGTTGCGGGATTTCTCTGTATGTTTTTGTGTATTTGACAGGCTTTGCATTTTCTTGCAAATAGGACTGCATCTTTTTTCAGTGTGGGCCAGAAGTATCCCTGCCTTATTATTCTTTGGGCCAAAGATCTTCCCCCTGATGTATTCCGCATACTCCTTGATGAATCTCCTCCACAATGAATTGTCCTTCTTCTGTTGAGACACATTTCATTAGAGGTCCGTCGTAGGATTTTTTATACAGAATATCGCCGATCAGGCAGAATCTTGAAACGCGTGTTTGTAACTTGCGTCTTTCATTTTTATTTTCAGGAAGTTTCTGTCCTGCC
>LFYR01001699.1:434973-461151 GCA_001185155.1 Zostera marina | reverse complement strand
CAACTGAGAATGGTGATCATTTTGTCACCATTCCAAGTGGTGAGATATGTAACACAAAATTCACAGGAAGGATAACTCTTTCTAAAAATATAATTTTAGAGGATGTTTTATATATACCACAATTCAAGGTGAACTTAATATCAGTAAGCAAGATGATTTTTGACAATAATCTGAAAATATTGTTTGATAATGGAAATTGCCAATTTCAGGAAAGCAAGTCAGAGAGAGTGATTGGGAAGGGTAGGTGCCAAGATGGGCTTTATCTGTTCAACTCCACTCCCTCTGGATATGCAAATGCATCTATACATTCTAAAGTCTGGCATAACAGACTTGGACATATATCAAATGAAAAACTTGCTATATTAGTCAAAAATCAGCAAGTAGATTGTTTTTCTAAAAATATAAAGAATGTTGTTTTGAATAATTGTGATAATAGAAACTCATTTTTTCCAAATAAAGATTGTGATATTTGTCCATTATCTAAACAAAGTAAACTTAAATACCCTAAAAGTACAACAGTAAGTAAAAATCTGTTTGACTTAGTACATATAGACATTTGGGGCAAATTCCCAATTGTCACCCATGATGGTTTCAAATATTTTCTAACCATTGTAGAAGATCTAAGTAGATCAACTTGGATTTACTTAATTAAGGACAAAACCATTGCTTATGAATCCATTAAGAAATTCATAATTAAAGTCAAAAATTTCTTTAATAAAAATATTAAAGCAATAAGGAGTGATAATAGTGGTGAATTCAAATCAAATAAATTCAAAGAAATGCTTGAAAGCTATGGAATTATACATCAAGTCACTTGTCCTTACAACCCTCAACAAAATGCAAGGGTTGAAAGAAAACACAAGTGTTTGTTAAACATAGCTAGATCTTTACATATGCAAGCTAATATTCCCTTAAAATATTGGGGAGAGTGCATATTAGCTGCAACCTATATAATAAATAGGATTCCATCAAAAGTTCTAGAAAATAAAACCCCTTTTGAGGTTCTACATGAGCAAAAACCAAAATACAACCTATTAAGGACTTTTGGATGCTTGTGTTATGCAACAACACATTATAAAGAACATAAGTTCTCCCCAAGAATATTTAAGGGAATATTCATGGGATATCCTCCAAATACAAAAGGATACTTAGTACTTGATCCAGAAAATGAAAAGTTTTATATAAGCAGAGATGTAGTGTTTAGAGAAGATATCTTCCCATTCCACCAAACTAAATCCAAAACCAATGAAAATAAAACAACAGATATATTTCCAATGCAAAAAGCATTCAATGAACTAGATTCCAGGGCAACACACAACCTGAAAATTTCAGAAAAATTAGATAATGGACAACCCAAAACACAAAACACCCTGGAAATCACAGAACAAATCATAAAACACCCTGGAGATCATAAAACTCAGAACAGGGCTTTGAACAATAAAACAGCTCTGGACAAGTCAGATATAACTGAAAATAATCAGTCTGACCAGTCCTCAACTGAAAAAGAAATAGCATATATATCAGAGGAATTTGGGAATACTCAATCTGATATAAATAAAAATCAGAATAATCAAAACCAATACCTCACTGATACTCAGACAGAAAAGACACATAAAAGTCATCATACTGGAAAACAAAGCTCAGAACAAAGCTTTGCAACTGATTATAAAGAAAAGGAACAAGATGAAGAAAAATTACCTCAAACTGATTGTACACAAAGAAGTATAAATCAGGATGAAAACAATGATAAAAATAGAAATGCAAAAGCTTGCCAAAGCAAGTCTGGAAATAAAACAGGAAATATAACAAATGAAATTGTAAAAATAAGACTGGGTAGGATAATAACTAAACCCAAGCATTTTGATGAATTCTATATGGATGATAAGCCACAAAGGAAAGTAAAATATCCCATGAGCAACTATGTCTCATATCACAGAATAAATTCCAAGCATAAGGAATTTCTCAAACAAGTTAACAACAACATAGAACCCAACACATATAATGAAGCATCTAAAGACCCAAAATGGATAGATGCAATAAAAAATGAGATATCTCAAATAAAACTTGGGATATAACTGAACTTCCTAAAGGAAGGAAAGCAGTAGGTTCTAAATGGATATACAAAATCAAGTATAAACCAAATGGAGAAATTGAGAGATATAAAGAAAGGCTAGTAGCAAAGGGCTTTTCTCAAAAGGAGGGATTTGATTTTTATGAAACATTTGCACCAGTTGCAAAAATGACCACAGTAAGGCTGTTAATTGCCCTTGCAACACAAAAAAGATGGAATCTATACCAAATAGATGTCAACAATGCTTTCCTACATGGTGATCTCCATGAGGAAGTATTTCTAAAAGCACCTCAAGGGTTACTCCAAGAAGGAGATAAGAGAGTATGTAAACTCAAAAAATCCTTATATGGCCTCAAACAGGCCTCTAGGAATTGGTTTGAGAAACTAAGAAACACTCTATTAGAGATTGGATTCTCACAAACAAAATCAGATTACTCTCTATTCATAAGAGAGAGAAATGAAAACTTGATATATCTAATTGTCTATGTGGATGATATAATCATCACAGGCAGTAATGAGCTAGAAATAGCATTTCTCAAAATCCAGCTAGAAAATAAATTTAAACTAAAGGATCTTGGAAAACTAAACTATTTTCTAAGAATAGAAGTGTCATACTCTAGTGAAGGAACCTTATTAATACAAAGAAAATATGCACTAGAAATACTTAAGGAAAGTGGCATCTCAGGTGCAAAAGAGTCCAAAATACCCATTGAGAAAAACATAGATCTCAAAAGTGAATCCAAACAAATTAAAGATCCAACCTTCTATAGGAAATTAGTTGGAAAGTTAATATATCTCAATATCACTAGACCTGACCTAAGCTATGCAGTACGTTGGCTAAGTCAATTCATGAGTGATCCAAGAGAGGTTCACTTAAAAATGCTTTTTAAAGTACTGAGATATTTAAAGGGAGCCCCAGGGAAGGGCATCCTATATAAAACAAGTGAAGACTTAAACATCCAAGCCTACTGTGATTCTGACTGGGCTGGCTGTCAAATCAGCAGAAAATCTGTAACTGGTTTCTGTATCCTAATTGGAAGTTCCATAATATCTTGGAAATCCAAAAAGCAAGCTACAATATCAAGGTCATCTTGTGAAGCTGAGTATAGAGCAATAGCTCAAACATCTTGTGAATTGATATGGATTCACCAACTAATTAAAGAAATGAAAATAAAAACAAAAAGTGAAACAACAATATTTTGTGACAACAAATCAGCAATCCATCTTGCTAATAACCCTGTTTTCCATGAGAGAACAAAGCACATAGAGATAGATTGCCATTTTATTAGAGAACTAATCACCCAAGGGATATTCAATCTTAAGCAAATTGGAACCAAATACCAATTAGCAGATATGTTCACTAAACCCATGGGGGAACATGAAATTACTTCAGCCTCTGTCAAGCTTGGAGTAATAAACATCTACTCCAGAGCTTGAGGAGGGAGTAAAGAAGTAATTAGCTTAATAAAACACAATAATTACTGAACTGGATCTAATTGCAAATAAGTAAAACAGAAGCACTTACAGTTTTAACTAATAAAGAAACTGTAAGGTTCGGTTTGCAATTTTTACCACTTAAAACTAATAACAGAATAAAAAGGAATGTGAGGACCGGACTACAACTTTAGTCACTTAAAGACTATCAGAGAATACAGAAGAGGATGAGGACCAAACTGCAACTTTACCCACTTAAATTAAAGTAATCGGGTAATTGGGTGTTTGGGTCATCAACCGGTTAAAGATCCATTTAACCAATCTTGTATTATTAGTTTGTATTAGTTAGTTAGTTAGTTAGCAATAGTTTTTAGTTAAATACTCTATTGTAATTAAACTAATTAATTAAATTGAATGTACACTGATTTGCGCAATTAGTAGCTAATCACAAGTGAATAGTGATAACGGCTACTTTGTTGGTTAATGCGAATTAACCTATCTTTTCTCCCCCTTTCTACAATTGCTCGCCGGACGACGAGCTCTGTCTGCCGGAATCGGCTCATAGCTCCCAAGGCCGCCGTTGGATCGCCACTATAGTTTTAACATGTATATGGATCGACGATTGGTGGAATTTCCGCCAATCATGTTTCATTTAATTCCTCTAATTCCAATGTTCGCGACTTTTCGAAAAAATTGGTAGAATTTCCATCAATATTATCTATTGATTTTTTTATAACTCTTCAAAAAATCTTGCCTAAATTAAATCAGTCTCCACTGTAAATATGTAATAGAGAAGGACCAGTTTTTCATTTTGTTTAATTAATGAATTAACTTATTTCCAATTTTCCAACAAAAAAAACAAGTTTGCTTTATTATTTGCAGAAACAAGTTCTACTTCCAAAAAGATTAATTTAACATTTTTTAATAAATTAATTTTTGCTTTAATGATTAGTTGCAGAAACCTTTACATTTCCAAAAAAAAGAAATTTAATAATTTTTATTAAATCAATTCTTACTTCATTACTTGAAAAAACCCTTTGATTTCTCAACAAATTGCAGAAACTTTTGCACTTCCCAAAACAATTTTTACGTTAAATTAATAGGATTTTCTTTCTTTCTTTCAAATCGTTGCATATATCAAATTTGTCTTCCTTTCTATCTGTCTTTCCAGTAAAAAGGTTTTTCATTGTCCACTTCTTTTCTTTGTCAGTCCCAGCCACAACTGTTAGGAAATTGAAGAACATCATCTGATCAGTATCACCGTATTGTTTATTCTTTTTCACTAAATCACTGGTATGTTTTTTTTACTACTTGTCTTCAAACAACTTAACTCGTGATTGCATCCGTGTTCATGCTTTTTCTTCCTCTCTGGTCGTTCAATTGCAGTCTTCCCGGCTGACATCCTCTTTTGGTGTCCCGTTCTTGCTCCTTCTTCCTCTCCTGTAACCACCTGAGTTAGTCATCAAAGCGGTCAGAGTATTTTTCACTCTATTTTATAAATGTTATCTGTTACTTTTATCTCGAGGGATGGTGAGAATTGAAAAATGCATCATCATATTCCTTTTATTGTTCGATTCCTTATTTTTAATAATATGTTGATCGATCAATTTTCAATATCTCCAGTTTTAGCAATGGCAAAAACAAAATGTAAGTTGAAAACACCAAAAACACAACAAGATATTATCAGTTTTCTGCCTGAAGAGGTCTTAACCAAAATTCTTGGGAACTTGTCTGTAAAAGATGCCATACACACGAGCTTTTTGTCAAAGGAATGGAGTTACAAGTGGAGATCGATTTCAGATCTTACATTTGATAGCGATTCATTTTCCACTCCAAACGATCGAGAACCATCAACATTGATGATACTATATTTGAGTAAAGTTTTGGAATTTCTTTTTCTTCACAGAGGTAATATTCGAACGTTACAATTTAACAGCATATGAGAAATCATTTCCTCCAAAGTAGATATATGGATGGATTATTTAATTAATTCTTCTATTCAATAACTTAAATTGACATTTGCTACCGAGTATTTGATCCCTTCTTCAGTCTTTCTGTTTGATAAGCTGACCGTTTTAGATCTCAAGTCCTGCAAATTAATACTTCCTACTTCATTTGATGGGTTCCAAAATCTAACCACTCTTCGTCTTGAATCCATCATGTTTGACAACGAAAATGAGCTTGAGATTCTGACCAAACTATGCCCATTTCTGAGAGTTTTGGATGTTTGAACTCTTTTAGGCAGTCTACAAAGACTTATATTGCACGCTTCTAATTTTCAGTCCTTGGTAATTTTGGGTTACTTGTCATATTTAGAATTTAAAGAAACTAGAATGCTGACCCATGCATGCTGTAATCGTATTGAATCCTAGTGAATCTCTCTATGATTTTACTAATATTCTAAGTAATCTCTCAAATGTTGAGCGTCTTATGTTTTGGGGTTCAAATTATAATGACTCTTTGGTAATATATTAATTATATTTATTAATATGTTTCAATTTCCATTTTATTTTCTCTTTTTATTAACTTGTACTTCATTTCTTCTTTTATTTTGCAGGCTAAGAAAATTGATATTAATCATTCTATGATTGAACATATAAAATTCAACCAATTAAAAAAACTTCACCTCGGTGTGAATTTGGACCGCTCCAAAGAAACTTCCATTGTCTGTTGCATCGTCAAAAACTGTCCATCATTGAGATATCTACGAATACATGTAATTAATCTCTATTTCATTTAACATTTTACTTTTTTATATTCAAATTTTTTTTCCTTTACAGTTTGAACATCTAGAAGTTGAATCGTTGTCTTCGTCAGAAATGTTTTCGAATGATCTGAAAAGAAGCTCTTTAAACTTCAATTATCTCAAAATCTTTGATGTCAGCAATGTTCATAGATCAGAGTCAGAACTGAGATTCAATGCATATATTTATGAAATCACACCAATGCTCGAGGTGTCTAACATAAAAATAAACTGGGAAAGCATACCATTTGGGAAAGATGAAATGGGCAATATTCTGATTGAATTATTGTCATTTAAAAGAGCTTCAGGTGCCAAAGTAATTATTAAGAAACCTTTAGTTTGATCTGATTAAAATCAGATCTTATTAATTAATTATGTTCTTCGATAATTATACTTTTCAAGTCCTTTTCTATTTTATTTGTATGGTGATACTAGTTGCTTAAATCCTAAATTTGTTGTTGCCCGAATCTATCTTGTTACTAGTTGCTTCTAATTACAAACTAGGCAATATTATCTTTTTTTAATCAAGATTGTTACATATACAATTTATAGTTAGCTAGATCATTAAGAGATCACCATTTTCCGTATATATTTGAACATTGAAAATTATTAATCCAAAGATTTTGATTTATTTATCAAAATCCACCCAATCTCTTCACAGATTTTTGCTTGGTTTTCATATGTGATTCAAGCCCATCCCAACAACTCTATCAACTAGGGTCGGGCATGATCCAACGTATAGTCCAACACCCACTAACACGTTTAACCATGTAGAAATAAGGAACTTCATTAATGAATAATGGAGGCATTTATTGTTAGCAATTTTTTTATTATCTTATCAAATAAATGATCTACACATATTAACGATGACAATTCTTAAGTTATTAGTGTGATAATAGATTCACGTGGATACATTAGTGTAGGTCACAATAAGATAAGATGATTTAAAATGATAGTGATATCTTGACCTAAGTCATAAAGTGTAAGAAAGACTAAGTTTCTATTGAAGCCTAAATAGGACCTCCTCATGATAAAGTTATATATGGTCTGAAACAAACTCCTTGAGCTTGGTATTTCATGCTAAGTAAATTCTTAATTTCTTATGTTTTATTAACTGTATGGCTTCAAATTTGTTTTTAATGAAGGAAATTGTCTGGTCGATATATATAATGAAGAAAATTGAAAGCAATTAAATTTCATTAAAAAATAAGGACAGTGCCCAAGTTACATAAAGTATAGAGATAAAAACAGAAAAAAGAAGAAGCAAGGGACTTAGGCAAATTAGAAAAAAATTTAGGAATTGAAACCAAATATAAGGACAATACCAAGCTCGAGAGCAATTGATCAATCTTCATGTGATTTAGATATTATTAAAAAATTCGAAAGGGGAGGAACTTGTAACATCTCACTAAGGTGTCGGTCGACGGAAGATAGTTCCCAGAGAGAGCCGAAGGTTGGAAGACAGAAATTCTCCCAAAGGAGCCAGAGATAGTGAGAGTTGTTTTGGTTTTAAATTGGATGTTCAGCCATCCTTCATTTCATTTATTTATAGTCGTTCAAAAATACAAACGGAAGTAATACAGAACGAAAATAATAATTGAATGGAAATAATAATTTCTAAAAGCTAAGGATTTGATTGTGCCTGTCACCGATTTTGCCAATCAGTAATACACGAAATTGAGATCGTGTTTCCCTTTCCAAATCCTGGCAGGCCGCGTTTGTGGTCCCTCTGAAGTGGAATCTTTTAGAACAACTTCCTTGATAGCTAAGTCTTCTTTTAAGCGACGTATTACATCTTCCAGATTCAGCCCAATTGTAATAGAACTAAAGGATCCAAAACAATACAGATCGAGCTTTGGTAGGATGCTTACAATATCTTTCTAATACTAAACCAGTAATCTGTGTATTTATTGGAAGTAATCTAGTATATTCGCTGTCTAAAAAACAACCTATTGTATCTAGGTTTAGTGCAGAAGCATAATACAGATCTTTTGCTGATGCTACTGCTAACCTATGATGGTGTGTGTTCATTTGTAGAAATTTAGGTTTAAAAGGACAATAACGACCTACTATCCATTGTGATAATAATTCAGCTATGTTCATGGCTTCAAATCCCATTATTAAAGCCAAGTCTAAACATATATACAGATACGGATTATCAATTTGTGAGTAAATTAGTAACAGATAAATGATCTTTATGTCTTAATATATCATATATGTTCAAATAAAAAAATTGCAGATATATTTACCAAGGCATTGGGAAACGATAAATTTGAGGTACTATCGAGGAAACTTAATTTCATAAAAGATCGTCATACAATGTGTTTTTTCTTGTAGTGTTTCAACTCTCATATTTGCATTTGAGTGACGATGACAAATGGTTTTTTTATAAATATTGGAATTGGACTCATACTTAACATTCTACTCAAAGTTTTGCAATTATTGACTTTGATCACTAATTATAAATTAAGAAATAATAAAGAGAATCCTAATCTAACTTCTCTATCTTTATATATATAATATTCTTGTGTGGGTTGAAAAACAAATTATTTACAAATTATATATAATCTACTTCTAGCTATAATTCACGAAAGCCAAACACATTTTGATCATAAAATCGAATGTTATCTGTAATTAGTTTAAAGCTCCCAGGGCTTCTCTTATTACTATTCCTATATGATGGCCATGAGATCGATGCAAATATTGTAGCTGATAATGGGTCCAGTCGTCGAATTGCAGTTGTCATTTCACCAGGTAAAGGTGCAACTAAAAATCCACCAGGTATCGTAGCTGGTTGTCCACTGGCAGTAGATGAACCATGTAGACATCCTTGTCCTTAGTTAATCATTGAGTCATGGTACCGTTATTATATGAAGTGTAATTGTGTTTTCATCGACAAAATATCAAAGAAAAATATTTGGGAATTCAGATTAAGTCCCAAAAGTTCAAAAAAGATCGGGTATCGCAAATAGGCCTTGGGATCTAAGTCATGTCTAAATCGAGTTTTCCTCTCATGTTTATGGATGGAAGGAAGACATTAAATTGTTTGACACTTTTGAACCACTGACTGGTATATCTGGTCGGTCGGCCTGAAAGTATGTTAATGCAGCAACCCCCAAAAACGAGCTTGCTACAGTGACCTGGAATTGAGTAATAGAGGAGAAGAGAATTTTCTGTAGGACCGTGTCCTAAGCTTCATAAGTCATGCTTATTGAAAAAAATGAAATGATACCCTAAAGTTAGGGTTTACAAAGTTTAAATAGTCTTGGCCAATGGACTAGGCCTATAAAAAAATAATAACAAGACTTTCTATTTTAAAATAACATAATATTCTTTAAATTTAATAGGTTGAACCTTTACCCTTTTACCCCTACCAATGTCTTCAGATGTACTTGCTTTGTTTGGCTCAAACCCTTCATCTAACTTTTGCAGGTCATGTTCTTCCTCTTCTCCATCAGCTTCTCCCGATGCCTCCTCCCAGATCTGCTCTTCCTCTCCATAAACGAGAGGAATGCGGATTCGAATACGGATTCTGGTATAACCCTAACACTTAAAGTCTTTGACCTATTACCAGGTGCTCCAAGAGGCAATTTACTTTTTGAAGTTAGTTACTTTAAAGTCGTCAACCTATTATCAGGTGCTTTAAGAGGCTTGTTATTTTTACAAAGCAATATATATATATTATATTATATTATAATTTAATATTTTTCACTCAACTTATATAATAATATTATTTTGTGATCAATATTATATTATTACTATCAAATTTGCTATTGTATTATTGAGTGTTTTTGTAGATCTTCCGTTACAATCTGCAATACGCGAAAAGAGGCTATCAATAACCCCCCATAGCCTCGGATCACGATCAAACAGGATCATGGTCACTTAACAAATCACTACAGAGAGATCTCGAGATACGTTGAGTGGTTTATCCGTAAAGGAGAATTTGGCAATTTTTACAAAGGACCTCGAGGTCGCGACAACTACAAGTCTGACCAGAAGGGGAAGCGTCCACGCTCCCTATCTTTAGACAACAACGATAGTGAGAATAGACAGTGAAAAATCATCAATATAATATTTTGTGGTGGCTCGCTAGGCCAAAACAGAGAATATTCACGGAAGGTGATGATCTCGACATCAACACCTCAAGACAACGGAAAATGGATCCGCGAAGAGAAGGCTACATACTTCTCCAAAGAGAAGTTGGATGATGTCATGCAACCCCACGAGGATATACTCATGATCCAAGCAGACATCGGTCCCGATTCCCACATCGAAAGAATGATCATCGACATCGGAAGTTTCATCACCATCCTCTATTTGGATACTTTAACCTGCAAGGACCTTATTTCTTGAAGGAGGGTAATAGAGGTAATTAAAGATTATCAAACCAGTGAAGGACTACGATATAAAATAACCATATAATGTATATATACACAATGAAATAGAATAACAACAATATAGATACTTTTCATATTCATCAACATACTTACATCACGATCTCAATGCTTCTCTCCTCCTTGCTTCATCCCTCAACCTATCTAAACCCTACCTGAACTATGAACTCTAATATAAACTTCAAAATCAAGAGCCTCCCTTCCTGAGAAGCCACCATCGACTAAGATTTTGGTAGACCGAGTACCCTGGAACTAAATCTCACTAAACATTGTTAGTCGATATGAAATCATGAAAATAAATATCACCTTTGAAAGTCACTGTCAATATTTTAAAATTTATCATAATTAATCTAGGATTATTGGACTCCTAAAACTTCGTCTGGAATCTCCTTGCGAGATGTGATTTAATCGTCAAGTACATACAAACTACCCAAAAAACAACAGTTGTATTCACCAAAGTCCTATCGACAGAGTTATTTTTCCATCCGGACAAGGTTTCAACCTCGCCGACATCGAAGGAGATACGGTAATAGAGGTGATACAAGATTATCAAACCAGTGAGGGACAATAATATAAAATAACTATACAGTGTATCTAAATATACATTGAAATAGAATATATAACACAAATACAGATATTTTCATACTCATTAACATACCTGTCTTACATCACGATCTCAGTGCTTCTGCTTCTCTCGTCTTTCCTTTATCCCTCAATCTATCTAAACCCTATCTAAACTATGAACTCTACCACAAACCTCATCATCGAGCGACCCCTTCCTAAGAAGCCACCATCGACTATGATTCTGGCAGACCGAGCAGCCTGGAACTTTCGACTAAATCTCACTAAACATTCTTAGTCGATTTAAACTCATGAGAATAAATAAATATCATTATTTTTTAATAAATTTTAACATTTTTAGTCGATTTTAACTCATGAAAACAAATTCTTAGTCGATATTATTAATAAAGTATTATTAATTTTTATTAGATATGAAATTTTATTAAATTATTTTTAACAATATTTCTTAACAATTTTACATATATACCACAAAACGATATATATATCCATACATTCCTCTTGTTCACTCTCTATCAGTTGTGTAGTTGATACCAGGAACCTTTGTCCGATAGATGATCATTAATCCTGTGCAAGATATTCAAGGAGTGTGCCCATCCAAATGCAAAACAGAGATCTGAACTAGGAAGAAAACTTGACATTGATTACCAGTCGGTTTTCGTTCCAGAATAGACGAGCAAAAATGAACGTACAAAGAAGAATCTTTAACGTACGATTCTAGCATCTTACATCCATTTACATCAAATATTTCATTACCCTTCATTTACTTTGTGTCTTCGTCACTAAAAACTTTACTCTGTCTTTGTTGATTTGCTTGAGCATTTTGATATTAACAAACGATAACAATGGTGATAATTGTTGGCCAATATACTGCGCTCTCGCCATTAAGAGATGTCGAGATAATTTTCGTAACAGGATCCACCACTAATAGCAACGGATTTACCGACAGACTTTGAAATTAGACAAAGCCTTCAAGGTAGACAAACAAGTTGGTAATCTTAGACTTATAATCAATGGTTTCTTACTTTTTACATAGAGAGAAGAGATATATATAGAGAGAGGGAAAGAGAGTGAAGTAAATCAATCATGATCTCAATATTTTAAAACCGACATTTGTTTCAAATAAGTTACTGACAAACATGCATGATATCATATTTTTAAAAACAGATAAATGTTTCTAACAAACATGCATAATATCACATATATTGTCAAATAAATTGTAATCTTTATTTAATTATAAGATTTTAAAATATTTACTGTAACTATAAATATATAATATATATCGATAAAATGTTATAAATAATATAATTGATCAAAATATCGATTAAACTTATGTAGCGACCTTAGTTGTTTTAAACTTATTATACATAGAAATTTCTATATGAAGAGTAGGAGTCGTTTTCTTCTTCTTTTGGGATTAACAGAAGAGGGATTCAAATATTGGAATGAACACTTAATTAAATTTTGATCATGATCATGAATAAAATAGAAAAAATATGGGTTTATATATTGTAGATAAAAATAATTACTCTTTTGAAATTTGCTCTACGGAAAATATGAAAAATATATTGATTAATGGTGGAGAAATCCAACCATAGTGTCTGATTTATTATACTCCAGGACATGGAGCAAAAACTTGTAGAAAAGCAGGGAAAGCAATGGCAGCCATGGAAGATGAAGGCAAAGATAGCAACTGACTGTTAGACTCTGACGCCTCCTCAAACATGACTCCTGAGATCGACAATTTGTCAGATGCTCAGGAGTACTCAGGTAACAAGTTCATAACTATACATTTCTACGATTCTTATGATCCTACTACATTCCTACAATTCTTACCCCAAAGAAGAAGAAAAACACAGAAAAAATTGAAAAACCCGAAAAACACATATTTGTTTCTCTGATCCTACCTAATTAGGGTGGTTTTTGTTATTATTCTACAAAAAATCCTCAAAAAACATAGATTTTTTTTGGTACGGGATATCGAGATTCCCCCACAAGCTCAGATGAAGATACCAATGATATCCGGTACCAATATTGCCGCTGGACCCATGCTGGTGCTCCCTTTCACAGTCTATCTACTCTATATGTCGGAGATTTAGATCCCACGGTAACTGATTTGCAGATTTTTTACCTGTTCAGTCAGCTTGGACAGGTCGTTTCTGTAAAGATATGTATGTTGAAGAATCAATAAAAGCAATTACTCCTAATCAAGTATTTAGTCATTCAATCACAAATGCAAAAGTCAAAGTATACATAATATCTCATGTTATTATTTATAGGAATACAAAACTCCTAACTAACTATATTTAACAAAGAAGTAAAGATTGAATCCAGTTGACATCCCCTCCCAATCTTTGTATGCTTTGTTTCCTTAAGTGTAGTATAGCAAAAGAGGGATTAAAAACCCAGCGTGCTTCTCATTCTTTTGCATCTTTATTTTGATTCTGGGAAAACCTTTCCTTGCTTAACTGTCCACTAAGAAATATAAAGAAAATTTCAAGTAAATAAACAAACTTGTTATAGCCATCTTTAAAGTATTCTTAGTAGACGAGCATCTGCTAGAGTCCTCTCAATCGTCCGTAAACACAACAATTTATAGCAGTATCAGAGTTTTTTTTTATAGCATAAAATATTAGAAAACAGAATTCGTAGATCATCACAAAGAATTCTTAGAGTATTATTATGATATTCCGAAACAACCAAACAAAAAAAAAATAAGATATTTATTTCATAGAGAAAATCATAGAGTAAATTTCATTTTTAATCTTCTACAAAGATTTAGAAAAATATCATAAGATACTGCTTTAGTAAAAATATCTGCCAGTTGTTGAGAAGAACTCACATGTCTGATTTCTAAAAAACCTTTAGTGACTAATTCTCTGACAAAATGAATGTCAGTCTCAATATGTTTAGATCCCTTCTTTATTACTGGGTTTTTAGCCATGAAATGGCTGAATTGTTGTCACTGTGTATGAGTGGGATGTGTTTAAGTTTGTGTCCTAAATCCCTACAGACGAAATGTGACCATCTCATCTCAGCTGCTAGAGATGCCAAAGCTCTATATTCTGACTCTGCACTGGATCTGGAAACTGTATTTTGTTTCTTTGATGACCATGTAATCAAATTTCCACCAATGAATAGGCAATATCCAGTAGTGGATTTTCTTGTATCTGGATCACCTGCAAAGTCAGCATCGCAGAAGCCAATCATTCTGTGATGATCATCTTTATTTTTCGAGAAATGCAGACCATGACTAAGTGTGCCTTTGATGTACCTTAGAATTCTCTTAGCAGCAACCCAATGTGATGTTTTTGGTTCATTCACAAATTGAGCCACTTGGTTAATGGAGTAAGTAAGATCTGGCCGGGTGAGTGAAAGATATTGTAAAGAGCCTACTAATGCTCTAAAACCAGTAACATCTTGTGCAAATGTCCCTTCATCTTTAGATAGTTTTGAATTTGGAAGAACTGGGTATTTACAAGGTTTACAGTTTAACATATTGTTTTTACCAAGAATGTTAATTGCATACCTAGACTGATGAAGATCAAGAGATCCATCAAAATTATAAACTACTTCCATTCCTAGAAAATACTTTAACAGACCCAGATCTCTGCATCTGAATTCTTGACACAAATGTCTGATAAATGTTTCCACTTCATTGTTGTTGTTCCCAGTGATGATTAAATCATCTACATATATGACCACCCAAATGAGTATGTCGTCTTGATCATAAGTAAACAGTGAAGTGTCGGCCTGACTATTTGTAAAATTATTTAAAATTAAGAAGCTACTAAGTCTGGAATACCAAGCCTTGGGGGCTTGTTTCAACCCATATATGGCTTTGTTCAAATGACATACAGATTCTGGGTATTTAGAATTTGCAAAACCCGGGGGTTGAGCAATGAATACTGTCTCTTTTAGTCCTCCTTGTAAAAAAGCATTCTTGACATCAATCTGTCTGAGAATGTAGCTATTATTTACTGCTAGAGATAGAATAATCCTAATGGTTGAAGACTTAACTACTGGGCTGTATATCAGTCCATAATCAACATTTTCATGTTGTTTAAACCCTTGTGCCACTAGTCTGGCCTTGTATCTTTCAATTGTTCCATCTGATTTCCTTTTAATTTTGAATACCCATTTTGTTCCAATAACATTCATGTGTTGTTCAGGAGAGACTAGATTCCAGGTCTTATTATCAATTAAAGCTTGATACTCTTCTTTCATAGTTTGAAGCCAATGGGGTGTCGTCATGGCTTGTTTGTAATTTTTGGGAGTTTCTTGTAAATCTTCAACTGTTTGAACTACTAATGCCTTTGGCATATTTACTTCAAAAATGTCGTATTTCGAAGGAAATTTTGAAACTCTACTACCTCTTCTTACTTGTGTATGTGTATTAAATTCATTCACTATAGTTTGAGGTATTGTTGTAGTTATGTGTTGGGGTATAGTGCTAGAGGAAATAATAGGTTCTTGATTTATTATGGATTGATGATTACTAACTCCATTAGAAATTTCTATGGGAGAAGTAGATTCTTCAGTATTTTCTCTTGTATTTTCAGAATTTTGAATGTTTACCGAAACTTCTTGAGTTTCTCTAGAATTTAAAGACTGTATAATTTGTTCTTGATTATCTATAGGAAGTGGAAGCCTAACAATATTTTGAATTGGTTTTTGAGAGGCCTTAGTCGTTTCTAATATGACCTTATAATCTTTATATGGGAAAATATTTTCATTAAATTGTACATTTCTAGAAATTATTATCTTGGAATCATGTAATCTAAGACATTTATATGCCTTATGAGATGGTGAATATCCTAGAAAACAACAATAAGAAGAAGTTGGTTGAAACTTATTTCTTAAATGTTTGGGAATAAGAGGAAAACATAGAGAGCCAAACACTCTAAGGTATCTAATATCTGGTTCTTTGTTATATAACAAAGAAAAAGGTGACTGAAACCCTAATTTCTTTGAAGGAAGTCTGTTAAGAGTGTAAACAGAAGAACTACAAGCTTCAACCCAATATTCTTTCGGGATATCAGAATGAAAGAAGAAACATCTTGTCATTGCTACAAGATGTCCATGTTTCCTTTCTACTAAGCCATTTTGTTCAGGAGTGAAAGGAGTAGAAAATCTATGTTTGATTCCAAATTCCTTACAATGGTTAGTGAATTTTGAATTTAGAAATTCTCCACCACAATCTGATTGTATGGATTTGATTTTACAATCTAGAGAATTCTCAATAAGTTTTTGGAATCCTTTAAAATTCTCAAACACTTCATCCTTAGTCTTTAAAGGATAAAACCAAGAAAATCTTGAATATTCATCGACAATAAGTAAGTAGTACCTATAACCATGAATTGAAGTTGTAGGTGCGGGGCCCCACACATCCATATGTAAAACCCCTAAAGGTATGTTACTATACTTTATTCTAGATTTAAAAGGCAATTTTTTCATTTTATTCATAGGACATACATTACATTTTTCTTTACTTTTATTAGTTTTAATATTGTGAATCTTAAATAATTCAGAAATGATATAAGATGATGGATGTCCACATCTCATATGCCATATGTTATATGGTATTGATAGAACAGATGAAGCTGCCCTTTGCTTAACCATAGACAAATTGCAGTTAAGTTTCCTATAATGATTAACAAAATACAATCCATTTGATCCAAATCCATTTAAAATTTGTTTTCCAGATTCATTGTCATTAACTGAAAATTTATTACCATTTAGTATAAATTTGCAATTTAAATCATTAGACATTGCTTGTAATGAAATTAAGTTCATTTTTAATTTTGGAACACATAAAGCATTTTTAAGAATTAATACACCCAATTCAGATTTAAGTTTAATCTTTCCAATATGAGATATATGTAATCCTAAACCATTACCAATTGTTATGAAAGAGTTACCTGAGTTCTCCTGAGCCTCCGATAAATTATCGAGGTCAGGAGTCATATGAGCCGAAGCTCCAGAGTCCAAGATCCAGTTTCCTTCTGTAGAGTCATCAGTGACAGCAGCAGCAAATGCCTTTAGAATTTTCCTGCATGTCTTTGCTGAATGCCCTGGTGTATCACAAATCTGACAAACACTGGAAAAGTTTGAATTAGAATTCTTAGATCTTCTCCAACGATTTTTAGAATCATTCTTCTTATTATTATTAGGAAGAGAATTTCCCTTTTGATTCCTGTAATTGTTGGAGTCATTCCTGTAATTGTTTCTAGAATCATGTCCAGATCTGAATCTTGCAGCAAATGCATTAACCGGAGGATCATCGGACTTGGGGTTGTTTAGAAGATGACGCTTGAGGAATGCTTCCTCTCTGATTACTAGATGTATAAACTGTTCAAACAGAAGATTCGGCTGTGAATGTATTGAAGACATAAAAGGGCGATACTCAGATCCAAGCCCATCACAGACAAAATCAATTTTATCCCTATCGGCAAGATTATCTCCAGCAGCAGCCAAACTGTCGATTAGGGCTCGAACCTTAATAACAAAATCTGTCATGCTCACGGAGTCGGATTTCTTCAAGGCTCGGAGCTCATCCCTCACGCTTTGCGAATGACAAATTTTTCTCGGTGATAAATGAAGATCAAGATTTTCCCAACAAGCTCGGGCAGAGTCGTGATTAATAACCAAAGAGAACATCGACGGCCCAACAGCAGCTTGAATCCAACCAAGAACAATAAAGTTCTTCTTCCTCCAAACACGATAAAGAGGATTTTCTGTTCCATCCGCTTCTAATTTCGCCGGAGGAGTTGTTCTGGGATCAACAATGTCTGAAATGTCATGAATCTTGAATAAATTTTCCATTTGAGCCTTCCAAAATAAAAATGTCGCTCCACTCTCAAGAGGTACCCTAATCCAATGTGCAACATTGCACTTGTGAAGATCATCAAATTGATTTGATGAAGAGGAAACCATCTTCTGAGATTAAGAGAATAAGGAGCACACAATCGCCGGAAATCAAGAAATAGCTGAAATCAAAATGAAAATCACAGTGAAATGGATTAATAAAAATCACAGTGAAATCAAGATGACAGAGCAGCGACGAGGCAATTAAAATCAGATGAATAATTGGAGCAGCGACGAGGCGACGAAAATCAGGCGACGACGACGAAATCAGATGACAACTAAATCAGGCGACGACGAAATCGGGAACTCAGGCGAAATCAGCGACGAGGCGACGAAGCGATGCAATCGTGGAGAAAAGGCGACGCAATAACGCGACGATGACGACGACGGAGAAAAGGAGAGAACGCCGGCTGAAACGAGACGACGACGGCGAGAAATCAATCCGGCTGAAATCGCAATCTGAGATCTGAAATCGATGAGACGACGAGACGATGATCCAATCTGAAATTAATCGCGGAAGACGATGCAATACAAGGCGACGACGACGACGACGACGACGACGACGACTTGCTCTTGCTGGTTTTCCTGAAACGACGACGACCGGAAGAATCGCTCGCAACAGAATCGCGGAAGAAGATGACGACGCGGAAGCTTTTCTTTTTTTTAATTTTGGTCAATCAAGAAAGAGAAAGAAAATTGCAAAGGCTTGAGGAGGAAAATGTCAAAAACTTGAGGAGAAAATCGCAAAAAACTCAACTGATACCATGTTGAAGAATCAATCAAAGCAATTACTCATAATCAAGTATTTAGTCATTCAATCACAAAGTGCAAAAGTCTAGTAATACATGATATCACATGTTATTATTTATAGGAATACAAAAACTACTTAACTAACTATATCTAACAAAGAAGTAAGATTGAATCCAGTTGACAGATTCATGCATGACTAGAGAATATATATATATATATATATATATATAAGAGCTCCGACAACTGCTTCGATCAATCTATCCTAGAACAATCCAATTCTTCTCTAATGGTGAAGTGACAGAAGGGTCCATGATGTCGGCGACATGATGGATTCTAAATAAGTTATCCATTTGTGCCTTCCATAAGAGAAATGTATTGGAGTGCTCGAGCAACACATGTATGATGTATCCATATATGCCAGTGCGTACGATATTTGAACCCCTTTCAATTCAATGCCTCAGGGATGATGGTGTCGGGGGAGCAGATGCCCTAGATGAATCGACTGAATTAGTTTGCACCATTCCCAAATCAATCGAATCAGTGGATGAACAAAATTGGCGAGGGAAAAATCACAATGGTACGACGGAATCAGGCAATGGATCAGAAGTAGTGCGAAATCGACTCGCGGCGAGGTCAAAATCGTTGACTCAATGAGGGAAAAAAAATCAGAAGCGGTGAAATTAAAACACCAATGAGAATCAGGGCAAAATCTGGAATCGCCAGTGCGGAATTAGGCGACGTTAGCAGTCCAAAATCGACAGAAATATAAAACACACACGAACCAATGATAGCAAAATCGGCCGAAGCAAATCGGATCGAACTTTCAGTCAGTCAATCGGTCAACTGTATATAACTACTATTGTCAACTATAACTACCAACAAACAATGTATAAATAAGATTGTAAACATTTAATTTCAAGTTAATCGAATACAATTTCGGATTTGATTATCTTATATGGTACCAGACGCTTGGGTTAGGAATCATGCCAACCAAAGCTACTTCGCTGCAAACTTGGGCCGTTCTCCGGTGATCATTGTCCCTCTGACACAACATTCAACAACGAAGAATATTGTTATATATGAAGCCGATGAAATGTGTACTGCTTGACAAAACAATTATTACTCTTGGGAAGCGCAGTTTTCTGCGATGCTGTGCGGTTTTCAATTATTTGACTACGTTCAAAGAAAGGTCGACTTGTCGTCACCAACAACCATTCAACAGGATCAGTTATAATCCTAAGTTTAATTCTGACCGAAATCTCGACGTCTATCCTTCCACAAGTTCATTCTAAGAAGGTTTTAATGGAGGGGTAGGCGAATGGGAGTTATACGAGTTACCGATAGAGATCGAGTCGTTAATTCTTGTAGAAATCTACCTGCTCATTACTTATGGTGCTGACGTTTAAACCATTTAAATTCTTCGTATATGTCTGTACTTGAAAAATAAAGATTAATCACATGCTCATTCATCCTCACCTCTATCGGCTATCGCAAAACCGTCTACAAGATGTTTGCACTCATCTTCTCGGATATTTAGGGACCAATCCCCGTAATCTCGATGGAAGGATTCTCATATAACATCAAATTCATGGACGCCGGCCAAATTTAATTGGGTTAACAAAGAAAAGCGATTTATATCGAATTTTCGAAAGCTTCAAAACATAGGAATTGGAAGATTCTTGCTGTTCAAACTGATAACACAATGCAGTATCGATCGGAAGCTTGGGAATAGATAGGAAGAATTAGGTATCACTCACCCGATGTCAGTCCTCTGGTGCGCCCTTTATGGTAATTTTGTAATTCCAAGACGTATTATTTATGTTTTATTATATTAATTATTTCAGGTATTTTATTAATTAAATTTAAAAGCTTAAGTAAAACGATTTTACTTAAACCTGCATATATCAGAATCTGGGAATTTTCTTCAATCCTAAGGCCTAGACTCCATTCATAGGTCATCAATCAGTTAGTAGTTAAGTCAGTTAAGTTAGTTAAATTAATTTCTACAATAATTTTTAGGTTAAATAAATAGAAAAAGTAATCGATTCAACTATGCTTAATGATAGTAACAACATTGTATTTTTTAAAGTTATATAAATCTAGGGTCAATTTTAAGTGAGTATTTATTTTTTGAAAACTTTAATCATAGCCGTTCACACAAACTCGTCACCTCAAATTCCCTCCACATGTAATCTCATTCATTATTTGAAATATGTGTCATATTTAATATTAAATGTTATACCGTTGATGAAGATTGAATGGCCAGATATATAAGTTCTTATTTAATTCTCAAATAATAAGATATCGCTTCAATTTCACCCTATAAATATATGTTTTTAAAACGAATTCCATTAACATGTCCATTTAATTAATAAAAAAAATCACTTTTTTGGAAGGAGTAGAACGTAAACACACAAGTTTAGGGATTGAATTTGATGATAAAAAACGATTCATACACTTCAATTGACTTACCTTACCTATCAATTCAAATTTGCATACTCTTCATACACTTCGCCACCTACATTTTTGCATGTATAAAAACATCAATATAACAATATAGTAATAAACGAAGGTTGTCTAATAATAGGTTGGTTTCATACATGGAAGAGCAATGCCAAAGTTTGCTTGAGCATCTGCATCTGAATTAAATTCCTGCATATATGAATGAAGACAATGTGATGGGAACAAATTTTAATTTGAAGCTATCTAAAAATTTCATATACTTGGAAAATATTTACTTGCAATACAAATCATTGTCATATCATATATGGTAAACATAAACTAATGATTATCCATTCAAATGTTGTATATTTCACATACCCTTCTAACATGGCAGATCTTAAAAGATAGAAACTTGTCCTTGAGTTGCTTCGCTTCAGTGCATAATGCAATCATGTCATGGTGCTTGATTTTCCACAGATCTTGTACCTAACATTTAAAAAACAGTCCATCGATGAATTTAGAGCTAATTAAGAACACATTGGCTCAAGTAAATGGATCAGTTAGGGTTAAGTTAAACCCAAGGAAAAGACACTAGAACTCTAGAAGTGATCCATACTTTTATAGGCCCTTACTCAAATGTTCTTTAAAATCAGGTTCAGGAGGAAATATTTCTTTAGATCATCAACATTAAAAGTTGAGGAACTCTTTAGGGAAGGAGATGGATATTCAACTTGCAAGTGAAAATGGAGGGGGGCAAAGGGGGAAACGTAGAGGTCATGAGGAAGGGAGAAATGGAGGGAATACTATTAAAAAAACTAAAATATGCTTTAAAGGATACTGGACAACAATAGGTGAATAGACCTAAGATGCATTCTTTGATTTAAATCAATATGATTCTTTGATTTTTTTCGTCTCTTCAATTTTCTCCCACATTTCAATTTACCAGAGCGACAATAACAATGATGGTCCATGTCATTGTTTCTCTATAAGAAGGAGAAAAGGTACGGTTGCATCGAGATGATGGTAAAAAAATATTTACACTGCATGGTTGGATTTGTATCCTATGGTGGAGAATAGGAGGTTCTCACAATGTTCTCATAAACATGGTTCCTACCTGAAGTGTGCCGTGTGTACGTATACATTTGTCTATGGTTAGTTTTCTAGGGATTTGATACCTAGAATAACATCCAATTTTATTTTCCAGTTCAATAACTCACGAGGAATAAATTCCACATAACTTATACCTCCTAAATCCTAATGTTAAAATATCAAATAACTTCAATTATCTTCCTTCCACCAGGAGATTATTCCTCCTCATCACCTCACCCCTCACCCCATTTGGGCAAAATGGGAAGAAGGATCCGACCAAGATCTGCCTAGGAGATAAATAACTGAGCGCATGTAAAAGCATGGTTCATTTGATCATTCATATCTCATCTATAAAGATGATCTGAATGTACTCGAAACTCAGATACATTCGAACATACCAGATAAAAAAAGAAAGCCATTTAGGATATCCACCATCCACACTGTAGTGACACTACTTAAAAAATAAAATACCAATGCCCTTTCGTAAAGTTGAAAACCATTATAAAGAAATACGTCTTTGAAATCCATAACAAAGAGAGAGAAGAGTAACCTGCATACAAACTAGTTTCGAGTCACCATTGACAACCACATTTTGAAAGCCCTTTCGTAAAGCATATTTTAATCCTAAAATCAAAGCCTTGTATTCAGCAACATTATTTGTCACGACACCTAAGCCTTCCCGAAGTCTAGAAATCTTCACAGATTAACGAAAGTGACAAAGTTAAAGTCTACGTAGGAAATCTGTTAACAAAATAGCCAATAAAACAAAACTAATCAAGATACATACTATAATACCATCTTCACTTCGTACAATTACGCCAGCACCTGCTTGTCCAGGATTTCCCCTAGATGCACCATCAAATTCAAGTATGCAAGATAACTGCATAGACACTACACTTTTAAAGGGTCGACTAGAAATCATTGAAAAGACACGAGATCATTGTAAAAATGCTTTCTATGAATGTTTGAGTTGCCCCATAGTGTATAACGCTAGCTACCTGTACTATGGGCCTATAGGCAGTGGCGAATGTAGGGGGGCTTGGGGGGACTTGAGCCCCCCCTCCAAAAAAAAAATATTCATATATACCCCACCATTTAAAATATATAAATATAATAATACTAATTAACATTTAATTTTATAAACTTTATGGTTTTAAAATATTTTTAAAATATTACTAAATATTTTTAAAATATATCCTGTTAATAGCTTGGGGGGACTTGAGCCCCCCCCCCAAAAAAAAAAATTCATATATACCCCACCATTTAAAATATATAAATATAATAAATCTAATTAATATTTAATTTTATAAACTTTATGGTTTTAAAATATTACTAAATATTTTTAAAATATTTTGTTTATAAATCATTATCCTATTAATCATTAATTTATTATTATATTTACCCTAATTTTCCATAGCTGTTCATCTATATCTAGGGATTTAGAAATTTCGTTTTTTTCCTCCTCCGTCTTCATCCATTCTTTTTATTTTTTATTTTTTAACTCCACTCTCCACAACTCCACACCTTCATTCATTTAATTTTTGAATTTTTTTCTCCAGTTCACGTGAGTTCGTGACCATATATAGCTTCACACAAAGAAAAAAACAAAGGTATTTTTTATCCAAATTCTTTATTGTTAAATTTATTATTAATTTAGATTCTTTTTTTTATATAGATAATCAAAAGACCAATAAATCAACCAATTTCAACTTCATCATCCAATCCAAAACCATCTCGAGAGCCACTCGATGTATGGATGATGCTTGGTTGAATGAAATTTTCTAATGTTAATAATGATGAATTGATGATATTATGTATCGCCGTATCGGTACCAAAATATATATGGAACCTCGTCGAGAACAATTGGATTGAAAAAAATATATATTTTTAAATTTGGTTAAATGATTTAAAATTAGCCCCCCTGAAAGAAAAAAATTTGGATTCGCCGCTGGCTATAGGGCCTATAGTATACTATTAGCTAAGCATATATTTTATTTAAAAAAATTGGTAAAATTAAATATTTCATTAGAAATAACAAAAAACGTCTTGAATTATAAGTGGAGATAAAATAACATATATAAATAGGGAGATGGGCTATGGTCATCAACTATAGCCCATCTATATAATATGGCTTCTAGTTGTTAAATAACTAGAAGTACTGCATCAAGAGATTGGTCTAACATAATTGGATATTGGAAACAATCGACCTTCGAAAAGCTAATTTTCCAAATGACTTCTTTGGTGCGTATTTATGACAGAATTCTGTTTCAGCCTTCTGTTTCTTTTGGACAAGATGTGCCAAGTTAGGCATCCAAGAGCATTCCATAGTAAGCCTCAAAAAAGTGTGAGCTTCTGATAAGCATGGATCAAATGTTCAATTCTAATATTAGGGTTGGTCAAAGAGTATGTGGTAGAGTTTATCACCCTTCAGAAGGAGTGGTTCAGTGTATCAATCAAAGTTTTTCATACAAGCACCTAGCCGCTGGTCGGTTTAAGCGGATCCAGTTAACCAATAACCCATTAAAATAATTATAAATAGATTAAATAGAAATAGAAATAAAAATAAAAATAAAAATCGGAAATAGGATTGTCTCCCTTCCTTACAATCCCTCTTTGAAGGTAATCACCTAAATCAGTTTTTTTTAATGAATAGCTCTTTTTGTACAAGTCATTTGATCTTGTCATTGCTTCTGCCACCTGTTTGTGTATTGTTTTGCTATTTTCCAGAATATCTTCAACTTTTCTGTTTTCTGTAGGAATAGAAGAAATATCCATCACATTCTTGGGAAGGTGACCATATGCAACCATGAAAGGTGCCATCCCTGTAGATCTGTTTGGCATGCAGTTAAAAGCAAATTCAGCTTGTGCCAAACTTTGATCCCACTGTTTTGGTTGCTCTCCTGCCAAGGTTCTTAACAGATTACCTAGTGATCTGTTCACAACTTCAGTTTGACT
Source organism: Zostera marina (assembly GCA_001185155.1). Classification (NCBI taxonomy): domain Eukaryota; kingdom Viridiplantae; phylum Streptophyta; class Magnoliopsida; order Alismatales; family Zosteraceae; genus Zostera; species Zostera marina. The sequence continues at coordinate 435,824 of LFYR01001699.1, read as the reverse complement.
ATCTGACTGCGGATGACAGGTTGAACTGAATTTTAGATTTGTATCGAATCTTTTCCAAAGTATTCTCCAAAAATGGGAGAGAAATTTTGTATCTCTATCCGAGACAATGGATTTTGGGATCCCATGCAGTTTAATCACCTCATTAAAAAATAATTTCGCTATATTGAGAAGCATCATTTGTTTTTTTGCATGGGATGAAGTGGACCATCTTTGAAAATCTGTCCACGACTACAAATATAGAATCCAATCCTTTATTAGTCTTTGGGAGTCCTAAGACAAAATCCATTGACAGATCAGCCCAAGGTTCTTTGGGTACAGGTAGTGGAGTGTATAACCCGGTGTTTTGCTGACCTTCTTTAGCTTGTTGGCATCTTGTGCACCTCTGAACGAATCTCTCTACTTCTTTTTTTATACCAGGCCAGTAGTATCTACTTTCCACTTGTGCTAGAGTTTTGTCTCTTCCAAAGTGGCCAGCCAATCCACCTGAATGTAAATCCTTTATTAGTTGTAACCTCAAAGAAGTTTGAGGAATACATAGCCTGTTGTCTTTGAAGAGAAACCCTTCACTGATTCTGAATCCCCTGTTGTTGTCACTATGTAGACATCTGTCCCAGATTTCTAAGAAATCTTCATCTGTTGGGTACAATTCTTTTAAGGCCTCAAATGCTACCACTTCTACCTTTAATATTGTCAATAAGGAACTCTTTCTGCTCAGGACATCAGCTACTTTATTACTGGCACCAGATCTGTGTTTTATGGTGAATTCGAATCTTTGTAAAAATGAGAACCACCTGCTATGCATTCTATTATTGTCAGAGGTTCCATTGATATGTTTTAATGCTATGTGATCA